>RPOG01001200.1:0-166103 GCA_008086565.1 Thalassoma bifasciatum
CAAACAGGTGCTGCCTGTCAAAAATAACTGGAAGGCTTATATTATTCCTGATAAAAACGACTACAGTACTGTCACGCTGGTTGATAACAAAACCTGCGAGATGTCCTCAGCCAGCCTAGATAAGGAAAGCTTGCATGACAGCGGAGACAGCAGTTGTGCATCTTCAGCCACAAGTCTTGGAAGTGGCTACAGGAGAGGCAGCAGTCTAGACAACAGCAAAGAGGAGCAAGAACCAGATTCCAGGAGCAAAACTGAGAGTGTTCTGATAGATTCAGAGGCCTACAGACTGGAGGCCTACAGAGTGGAGGCGGAGGAGTTACAGGAGATGTCACCCTACGACTGCCCTCACTACCATATAACTGACACAACCAAGGGCTCATAGAAAATACAAAACAACTGTCATACAACAGTTCAATTATTGTATTCTTGGCATGTAAAACAAGGACACTCAGAGAGTGAGTGCTTTGCTCAAGAGACACCTGAGTATCTTTTGGGGTGGTTTTATGTCACATATCTACTCCGTTTTTTATTGTGAAAAAATGCAACTATCACAAGATGAATTTTACCCTCAGAGAAGTAACACCAGTCCATCCAGACAGTCTTTTCACAGAATTTTGTTCAACTGCTTTGTACAAATGCACTAGCGCAAACCTGTGTATTTTTACTATCCATGACTTTATAACCTTACCTTGTTGTGATGTTTGCAAGAAAAATCTGGAACATCACAACAAGGTGCACAAAGATACTAGAAACGGCATGAGAAGAGGATTCAGCATTAAAAATTGTTGACCCCTGCAAACGCTGGTGATCTTCCAGTCACCTGTTTACTGTTGTTTCATGGAGCTCATCTGATATTTTCACAGATTCATCAATGCAGAGTATCCTTTAAGAACCGAGTACCAAAGAGCTTTGTACTTATTCTGTCTTTTTATCATATATGTGCCTGCACTGTTGAGCCAGTTGTAATTGGTTTTTGTATGTTTGGCAGTTTAAATATAAAGGTTTTTACCATTTAGGATTGTATGACACAAAAAGAGCCGTTTCCTCTCAGAAAGTTTATGATGCCACAGAAACAAGAAAACCAGGCTTTATAAGCTTTTGTCAAATATTTGGATTGTCTGTTTGTCCGCTGAAACCTGCTGTCATATTTTTATCTCTGAGCTAGATTGCCTTGTTTTTGTCTTCATGAGCATTTGTTGTTTTGCTTTTTTTAATTGTTAAAGGTAACATGAGCAAATAAGATCCGTCACGTCCGTTTTCTCCCATTTTAGAATCACATTTTGTTGTTATTATAATGATGGAGGATTTCTGCTCCATTGGAAATTAAGGAAGAATTTAAAGAGCATCAGTAAAACCCTAACGACAGAAACAACTCTTTGAACTCTCAGAAAAACTTTAGTTCAGCAAATAAAAGGTGTACTTCTCTCAAAGATTTTTATACTCAGGGAATAAATGAACCAAATGTTTTATCAGCAACCTCTGATCTTCTTGTTGTCAGCTAAATCTGGTTAATGTAGGTGAATCTGTAAGAAAAACCAACTTATATTACACCTTTATCAACATTAGGTGCCATTTTTAAAAGGATGTTTTTCAAAAATGAAGTGTTTTCTGAATGTGTCTAATCAGCTTTGGGCAATTTCAGCCTGATTTTCCTAGGTTTGGAAAAATCATAACAAATTTCAGCCTCATTTCTGCTACAGGTATCGAAATCCTTTTTTGAATAACCTTTTAAATTATTTTACGACGAGCTTCTTGGATTTTAAATGTTTTCACTATAATTCACAGAGGCAGTAAAAGTTCAATAAAAAGCCCTCACCAGGTCCAAAGAGGAAGTATTTCTGGACTTTACCTCCCATGTCAGCACACCTGCCTGTGTATGACTGCAATAAATACCTTTTAACCTCAAAGCCAGCTCCACACCTCATCAGGCCATTACACCCAGTATCACAGTATGTTCCTCTGCTAATACTGACAGCAACCTGCAGAACAGGCTCTGTTGGAGTGTGTGGGAGTGTTTGTCTTTTGTCAGTGAAAAAAGGAATGTAGAGGTGCACTGGTGCGTTGTGTTGTTATGTAGAACTTTTTTTTTTTAATCAGGAATAAATCTACAGTGTCAAATGCTTGTTTTATTCCCTACATTACCAACAAGGCTTTAAACTTCTGCATCACATACACATATCAATCGCCCATCAGCCGTGTGATGAATAAGGTAAGGATGGTTGGTGGTTACACAGAAACACTTTGTGCAAGTTTAAAGTTGTACGATCAAACACAGGATGTTCTTTAACTTTGCTTTTTGACTTGAGGTTCAGGAGATCTGGAGATCTCATACTTTCAATCACAACCCAAAGCTCATAACCAAAGGTGATGTTTGGAGCACTGAGAGATGTGCAGAACAAAAACAAAACAATCTAGTTTTGGTAAAATAAATGTATATATGTATATATATATATATATATGGGAGTGTATATAAAAATTTATTTTTATATACATTGTACATTTACATATATATATATATATATATGTAAATGTACAATGTATATAAAAGTAAATTTTGGTCATGACAAAACTTGATCAAGCTGCTTTTAAATGTTTTTAATAATGACACGTGAGAATATATTTTCTGAACACATCCGCATGGTTGGTTTTTGATAGAGAAATTCAGAAAGCTGTGCTTCTTTTTTAAAACAGAAGTTCAGCAAAGTTAAGAAATTGATACAACTCAGTAACCCCTTGTTATATCACAAGTCTGCATTTGCCACTTGTGCATCATTCCTAAACCGTAGCAGAGCCACGTACCAGAGCCAGTTTGAGTCTACGGCCATGAAGCTTGTCTGGTCGCTCAGTGTGGTTTGTTAGTATCTGATCTAGAAAACGCAGATAAAGTTGCAACCTGCAGGGAGAACTGAAGGCTGCATCCTTATGAACAAACAACATTATCAGATGATAACTGACTGTCTTCGCTGTGGACCTTGTTTAACTGAGTGTTATGGAAACCTTGTGGTTTGATATCTGCTCATCGTAGAAGCTAAGTATTTAACCAAAAGTCATCCGAGTTAATCCACTTGAAATGGATGCATTGACTCAAGATAATTTAAGGAAACTTAAGAGTCTCTCCATCACCCCAGCAGTCCTTCAGGTTGGGGTTTGTATTCATAGTCCCATCAGCTGCCAGGGTAAAAGCATCATGTCCACTTCTAAGGCTTTAAAGAGGAAAAGTCCATGTTGGCAGAGTTCAGCTGTCAGCTGCTAAAGCTTCAGACCCTGGATGTTTGTCCTTAGGTTCAACATCTGCTTCTCCTGTCTGGCTTTTTCGTCTTTGAACGCCTTCTTGTTTGCTTTCTTCTCCACTCTCCGCTCCTGTTCAAACACAAAGATACAATTTAACACACTTTGCTTAACAAATGTTCAACAGTATTTGTTCAAATCTTCTCTTCCATGATTGTTATGGGTTCCAACTATTCAAAGATTTCCCTACATTTTCACAAACATTTTAAATACTCGGCTTTGAAAGTTTTTAAAGGAGGCTCACGTAGAGTGACGTTTTTGAAGGAATCGGAGGGTAATTGCCACAAAAAAAAAAAAAAAAAATCATAAAGACGTTTGAAAACGGAAATAACAGGATGAACCAGAGCATCCACCAGGTCTATTTTTAGCCACAAATTAATCCATCTTTTGCACTCTGGTGAGTTTTTGGGGCAGCAAAGCAGTTCATATGAGAATCAATAAACTAGAACGTGTGTTTGTGGTAACAGAAAAAAAAAAAGATTAATATTGAGGTTTGAGAACATAAATTATGTAAATCAGTTATTATTATTGTTATTATTTTCATTTTAATTATATAAAAGCAAAAAAAAAAAAGCTCAAAGTTTCTTTGTAAGGTAAAGGGAGCGCTCTGAGGATTCTGACATCACAGATCAAACTGTTTATTTTGCACAAACCATTTTGTTCGTGTTTTTGTCTTCCCTTGGGTCACAGGTCAAAAATATGCGAGGCTCAGGTAGAAAAAGCTGATTATTGTCAGAGGGGATTTGGGAAGATTTGAATCGAAATGTAATGGCAGAGGTGGTATTGTTTGTTGGTTTAATCAGGTCACTGTCAATCATGTACGATCAAAACACACGTGAACAGTCCAGAGGCAGCAGATTAGTCCGTTTAAAACTGTTTATTTTGGTTTAGGGTTTAGAAAATACTCAAATATGATAAATAAATAAATAAGGACTTTTCAATAGTAGGGTTTCATTTAAGATTAAAGAGGGGGGGGTATTGTGCTCATTTTCAGGCTTTATGTTGTCCTTCTAACCGCTCTGTAGAAGCGTAATATGATTGTGAACTCAAATTCTATTTTTATTTTTCAGGCCAGAGTCTTCAAAAACCCTTGTTTTAGCCTCTATGTATAACACTTCATCCACCGTCTCTTGTTTAGCATTTCACCTCCAATGTTTTTCCTTACATCCTGTCATTAAATCCAAACAACTTAAGGGTCAAGTCATCTCCAGACACTTGGAGAATAAAGTCTAAAGCCTATAATGTTGAATTTTTCAAGATTAAAAGTGCTATTTTGGGGATAAAGTTACAATATTTCAAAATATCACAGGCCTAATCTCAAAAAAGTTTGGGTCCTGTGATAATATTAATAAAATCAGGTATTGGTGGTTTTCCAGATAATTTAAAGTCTAGTTTTATTTAAAAATACTACAAAGACAACATATTGATTGTTGAAACTGATTTTTTTGCAATTATTCCATGAAATAAATTTATGCTACATTTGATGCCAGCAACAGAAATAAAACAGTTGTGACGAGGACAAAACCCTGAAAAAAGTTGTGTAATGCTAAAATCGACACCTGGAGAAATATATCCATTTAAGATTGGATTAATTTGCACAGAGTTAGCTCTGAACAGCTGTATTTTCTCTCCTTATTATGTCAGGCACCTTATTTTGAATGTGTTCTTCATACTCTGCTGCATGAAAAACATCCAATTTGAAAAAGAGATTTCAGATTAACCAAATCAAATTATCATGTTTTAATCATCTTCTGGTTGTTGCATTCTATTGCTACTTTCAGTCAAATAACAGGTGAGGTTACATAAATGAGTTTGTTAAAAGTAAATATTGGGATCTTTTTTCTGAAGTAGTCAGATGGAAAATGAAGCAGTTATCTCAGAACGTCTCCTCTACATATTAATATCTCTCTCTTCTCCCCCTCACCTTGCGTTCTTCCTTGATGGCCTGTTTCCTCGCCTTCCTCTCCTCCTTGCCCTCCTCCTTGTCTCGGGGCAGGGTGGAGACTCGAGGCAGGTCTGAGTCATTGATCCTGGTCATGCGCTCTGCCTGTTTGCTGGTCAGACCTTTAGCAGGTAAGACGTCCAGAGGGATTCCCGTCTTCTGGGACACACGGATTGGCTTTGGCTGAAGAAACAAACCAGGGGTTAATTTCTGACTTTCAGTCAACTACATAAGATCCCGGCTTGCCTCAACTCTCCTGTCAAACTACTACGGCACCCTTTACCTGCGTATTTCACCTTTTCTACTCACTCAGCTGAGTTTATAATGATGCATATTTGTGCTGTTTTATCCTAGAAATGTTCTCAAAATATGCCTTGTGCTGAAGCACTGTTTTCAAAAAAATTAGTTTGTTCTTCAATATGTTATGTTATGTTCAAACATTGGACATATCAAACAAGAATGCACTGACCCTTTTTAGAAAAATAAAAATAAACCTTTCACTGTATACTTGTTATTAAGTTACTCAGGAAATCAATGCACTGGAATCAAATCTGGCTGTTCAAAGAAAACAGAAAATGTTTCCTTACCTTCGATGGCTCCTCAATGACTTTGGGCCTGTTGTATATGTTGGAGTATGTGCCTGGAGAAGACAACAAACAATTTTTAGATTACTTTCTGGTGGTTCCTGGTTTATAAAATGAGTTTTTCTTAATACAGAGGCAGTGGTAAAAACTACAAGTTTGTTGATGTGTGCATGTTGCTCTGTATTTCTCCACAGAAACACTTGTTGGCCTGTAGAACACCTGTTTTACTATGCTAGTTAGATTGTTTCTGGGCCCACAACCATTTTTGCTTGATCGTCCACGGTGAACAATAGTGACAGCAAGCATATTATGTTAAATTAGAACTCACAACTGGACCAATCAAGGCTTACAGCCTGCATTGTCTCAATGCAATTACAATTTAAACCAGTTGCAAATCAAGGTCATAGGCTTCATGATAAAATGTATAAGTTTGTAAAACTGGTATTTAACTCACTGATGATGGTTTCACAGTCCCACTTCTCTTCTGGAGCAGTGATGACGACAGTCTCCAGCTCTTCCTCCTCCTCCTCATCCTCCTCCTCCTCCTCTTTCAGGACAGGGAGTTCTTTGGGACCCAGGTCCTCAGGTCTAACAGACCTAAACCAAAACAACGCATGACATTAATAAGCACAGTCATTTGAATCTTATTTTTCTACAGAAAATAATCTAATTTAGGAACGACCAGATGAAAAAGAAGATATAGCGCCCTCACTCTTTCTCTTTCTGAATGAAGTAGTCTTTTATTATTTCTTCCAGGCGAGCGCTGTCTGGTTCAATAAATCCTTCCAGCTCAGCGTTATCGAGAGCGCCGATCTCATCATCATCAAACTGTTCATAAAACTGCAACCAAAGGGATAAGAAAACAAGTGCTGTTAACCATTTACAAACAGTGATTTCAAACAAACGCACAAATGATAAAAGTCACAGTAATCTCAGGATAATTTCACCTCCATAAATAAATATTAACAAGCAACATCAGTGTAAGGATTTGCCGACTTCTCACAATGTATCAGAAGTTATGGACCACACCTCATTTTGACTTCCAAATGCTTGAAACAAATTTTCTTCTCCTCTTGGTGATAAACATGACAAATTTTTACTTTTGATTATTTACTTATGACAACACTACTACAACAGACTTCAGACAAACAGTCTTTTATGGTACAAGGACAACACAAACAGACGTATGATTCTCCGCCATGGGGTGAAAGTAACCAACACGTGACATAAATTATCTGAGCCCTCGTTGTCTCTTCTTCTGCCAAATGGGCTGGGGGTCAGAAAGTACTTAAGATACAGAATAAAACTTCACCTTTTCAAAGCGGTCATCCAGCAGGGTGAGCTGCTCGTTTCTCCTCATCACAGACGACGTCAGTGAGTACTCGGTGAAACGACTCTTGGTCTCCTCGTCCATGAAGAGAAACTCTCTGTTGCGGTCACCGTCTTCCCCATCTTCATCACCCGGAAACCCGCCATCAGAGTCAAAGTCGCCTTCCTCATCTGTGTCCTCCCATTCATCATCATCATCATCGACATCACCTTCAAATCTTTCATTGCTGTCAAAAGTTAAACAGATTCAAAGCATCCTGATTAATATGGGAGCAGTTATAGCTCCATTCACAAAAGACTCTGTGCATGATATCCCCCACTCTCTCTCCCCATATTTCTTGTCTTTCTAGCTGTCCCATCATAATAATGAATTTCTCCCTGTTTAGGACATCCAGACGATTCAAAGAAATTTTAAATCCCAATCAAAATAATCAATAAATGATCTCAATCAAATCAATAGGTAAAATTTTAGCTTGTTGGTCTTAAAAGTATATTATCCGGTGTCTCTCTAGACTTTTCACCAGGCATTGTTTTGTCCATAACTTGTGGTAATTGAGAGATAAAACAAGTGGTCGCATTAGTTCAAATGGTGCTGCTTCATCAATGCTAAAACAATAACTCACTCAAAGACCACTGCTCCACTTGCACTGTTTGCTTTGCTAATAAAATCATCATCCAGGATGTTGTTGGGGTCATCATAGTCAAAGTCTTCATCCAGAGCAGCCACAATGTCTGGATCCATGTCAAGCCGGGGTCCTGAAAGAAAACACAAAAACCACTTACACAAAGATAACGGATGAAAACATTGAAAAATGACGTCCTCAGAAAAATCCGAAAAGTCAGAAAAAACCTGATTAACTGATGGCATCAAAAATTACTCCGATAGATTTTCAGAGGTGTGAGATAAAACATCATTAGTACCTATAGAACTGTCAATCCTTCATTATTTCCCCTCATAGGTGGAATCATAAAAAATCTTGTGGTTTAGCTTTTACCTGAGATGGGAGCAGCTTTATTAAGGAGTCCAACTTCTTCTTCAAACTCAGAGGCGAACACAGAGGAGGGCAGTTTGATAGAAGATGCCTATATATATATATATATATATATATAAAGAAAAACATTTCACAACATTATTAATTTTCAGTTTGTCAGTTCCATTACCTGACTAGTAAAATCAAGTTATCACAAGTTATGATGGAAAAATGTCTTAACTTTTAATCAAGTTTTAAACAGAAAGTTATTACTTTCTGAGATTGTCAAAGTGAAGATTACATCAACACTTACAGGAATGGTTTTATCTGTGTCCTCCTTTTCTTCTTCCTCCTCCTCCTCTTCTTCTCCTTCATTGCGAACATGAATTTGCGAGGGTCTTGCTGCCACCCACTCAGATGTGCCTGATGCCTCCTTCAGGTGCTGCAGGTAATCGTAGTCATCGTCAAAGAAAACGCCATATTCCCTCTGCTCTGCCTGCCTCTTCTCTGTGTCCACCTGTGCCACAACAAAAACATAATCATGACATCAGGATTAGGTTTTTAAATCCAGTTAAATTCTCACCAAATGCAGCAATGTGGGTCCTAAAGTCAAAAATCATGTGATATCAAAGTAGTCTGGATTTCTAACTGCACAGCATTCAGAGCCTACGTGATGAACCATCTTCTAATAGCACTCATTCAAACAAATAGGAAAAGCACAATTTAGCATCCATTCTATGACAGTGACTCTACCTTTGCTGCTGGCAAAAGGACATGTTGTGGGGCTTTTTCATCTGCAGCAAGCGGGTCCCTCTGACTTCTGTGGACGAGGTGAAAGGTCACGGCTTTCTTCTTGTCTATGAACGATTTCTTCTTACGAGAAGGCTAAAAGAAAAAGAAAAAACAGTGAAATAATTCAGCATCTTCAAGGAACTTTATAGACATAAAAGCTCACATTTGCATGTTAATGGTAAAAAATTGGAACTCAGATCCCAGTTTTTAAAGCTCAAATAAATAATGGTACATCGCAAGAGAGTAAAGCAAAAATGACAGCCAAAAAATTATTAAAAATAGAAAGAGCAAATGCAATTTAACATCAAGTAAAATATACACATTCAATAGAAATGTAGAAAAAGAGCAATTGAAATTTAACATTAAATAAAATATCGATAACATAATAGCATACGTAATATAATGTTTGAAGAACTTCATGTTTCCTCACACTCTCAACTGTGCAAACAGTAGGAACAATATTTATTTTAATATCCTCAGATTAGACTGAGAGGACAATCGAAACAAATGCAAAACTATGACAGAAACATTGAGAAAGGCCAGACTCGTGTTGATAAATGGTGTTGACGATAACAAACATTTGTATTGTGACTTAAAGGTGTGCGGCGAAAAACGAGCTACAATAAGTAAGAAAAGGGACACAATTTATTTAAATATAAACCAATATATCTCAATTCTGTTCCTATAATAGAAGCTGACATTAAAATAAACGCGTTATTTTTACTGTTGGATGTTTAAAAAGCACTGGCATTAGCCCACACAAGCTAAAGAGGTTAACGTCCGTTAGAACCGTTGACTCACCATTTTGAAAACTGGTCTTTGTCAGGAAAGTTTTATCCGGATCGATAATCGTGAAACCTAAACTGCAAACAGCTGTTAAAGCGTTTAAATCCAGAAATAGGTCGTTTTTGTTATTCCACGTTGGTTCCCCTTCACCATGCTGCTGCTACCATTTCTGGAAAGAACCATTAGTGGAAATAACGGGGGTCAAAAACACCATAATATAAATGTTTAAGTAAAGGGTGTTCGCAGCTGAGCCTGGAAAAAAGAGACGTAATTGAAACAAAATATGAAATCGTGTGTTTGTACCATTGAATGAACTGAGAGTATTTTAACTGCGGTTGTGTTACCACGAAGCGATGCATTTTTGGTACAGTCCAACTCTTTCTCTCATCAGTAACCGACGGTCGATTAACTAGTTTTTGGATTTATACTGCCACCTGCTGCTGGGATTGTGAACTGCTAGTCAATAAGGAGATAAAATAATGCATTTTCCTCAAATTTTTACACAAAAACTGATATATGGTACCACAACATGTAACAAATGCACCAAACCCCCTGAACTTATTCTGCCGAAATTGCAGTTAAAATCCCACTTTTTTTCCCCTCGAAACTCTTCACACAATTTTCTACATTTGGCAGCATAAAATCTCTTGTTTTCACAAGGATAACAGTGTCATTCAAAAATATAAAGTCAATTGCCAAACTATGCACACTGACTCACCACCTGATAGTTTTACAATTTACAATCAAAGCTTTAGCATAAAAAGAAACAGATGTATGATCAAACCCCACAAACGTGTTTACCCCATCTCCAAGCAATGAAAGACATATGGTGTTTTTTTTTTCTTTCTCCTTTTCTATCTTCTTTAGCTTCTTTTTATACTGTAACTGTATGCAAAAAAAAAAAAAAAAACTTCTGTTGTGTGGTATGTAGACCACTGTGTGTGCAACTATGTTGCTTGGGATGTACACTGTGTCCATTGTTCTTGTGGGAAAAATAAAATATATTTGTTACTGTGTGTATTCTGAGTATAAAAATGATATTGTAAAATATTTTACAGTACACTTATGTATGTACTGTCGATAGTAAGTGTAACACTCAAAAAAGGCCTTTATGAGTCATTATGATGAATGGAGAAGAAGTGTTTTCCATTCATTGAATTGTTTTACATTGAACACATTAGTGTTCAACTGGTTGTGTGTCATTTGAAAGCAAAATACTATTTTGAGTAGATATAACTTTATTTTAAAACTAAGAGAATTGAGGGGTTTTGCCAATTGTGTAAGTTCTGAGAGTATGAGGTACACTTTCAGACAATGTGTGTAAACAATCAAGGAAAATTGTTAGCACACCTTTCTCTTAAACAAGCTATGCTTAACCAGCTTAACAAAGAGAAAACAACAGTTTTATGGAGATGTTTATACACTTCTCTCAATATATGTAACATACTTTATAAAAACATTGCATTCTATTTGCACCAATTCTGTTCTGCTAAATTCTGCAATCTGCTGCACACTGCATTTTTAATGCTGGAGGGTTTTCAGTTACAAATTTGGGAGTAGTTGTACATTTAGATTTAAATCTGAATCCTCATTTCAACAAGGTAAGAAATGTTGCCAAACTCAAAGCTTTTTTACACCAGAAAATTTTGAAATAATGAAATAAACCACCTATTGATTAAAACTGTCTCTTGACTGGGTTATTAAAGGGTTTAGTCAAAGTTTTGATTGACTCAGAAAAGTTATCTTTTTTTATTGTTTTGTCTTATTCACATTTTATACTAGTTTTGATCAATTTGACTGACTTCTTTATTTTGAGGGTTTTATTCATCATAAATAATAATTACTGTCTGTTTCTAGTAGAGTCATAGATAATGTTTTAACACCTCCTGACAGTAAAAGTCTCCGGACTGGGACCCACCCACCTTAGTGTTTTTCAACATCTCACTTCAAACACCAGTGATGGCGAAATGTCCTCGATCCAGCTTTTCCAGTTTAGTCGACATTCTTCATCTGACTCAACCTACAATTTACAATCAAAACCCTACAATTTATACCACACCATGAAAAGTCTGACCCTCCTCCATAGGGACAGATTTCATTTTTATGCATGGACTAAATAACTCTATGTTGTTTTGCTGCAGGGACTAGTTTTGTCTCTTTCATGTCAGATCCTGAAAGTTTGGGAAGTTTTGTGCCTGTATGAAAACAGTGTCTGCCTGTGCTTATTAGTGCTATAGTTGTGGGTAATTTTTTGGTACAAAAATCATTTTGCTGCTTCACTTTTTGTACTTCCCCATTCACAATTCTGACTGTAAGTACAAATTCACAAAATTTAAGTTAGTCTTTTCTTGATGTGAAAGGGGCTGCAATGCTACTATCTGGATCGTTTTGAATTTTCTGTCATTTTGAAAGAAAGCAGAAATTTTATTCCAAATGTACTTTTATTAATGCAGAAAGCTGAGAAAATAAAACAGTTTTTGTCCACATGCTCAGTCAGGTAATTCTGACATTTGATCCCTCCGTCCCAACACTGTGGCACAGAAAATATCTCACATTATTTTACTTAAAACAGTGATAGATGTTGAGAATCTCTTAAGTGAAAGAGAAAATCCTTAGATGCACCATTACTGCCCGCTGTTGCTTTGTTCTTCTGGTGGCGTCGGTTTGCTTCACCTCAGACGTTCATCGACAACATAAGAAACTGGGAGGAAAAATAGTTTAAAAATAAGTCAACGCAAAGTAAACTTTGATTCTCAATGCGTAACAGTAACATTTAACAAGCTATCAAGCACAAAGACAAACTGATAACCTGAATGAATCTACCCAGCTGGTATAGCAGGTGTTGCAAAACAAACACTGGAGAGGTATTTGCAGAGATTAAAAGAGGTGGTGTTGCATGAATGTGGTTTTACCTGCATAATGTTCATTCTCACACGCCCCCTCTTTGAGCTATCAAGGGCCTGGAAAACTCCTGGTTCAACAAAAGTGTTTGAGTCAGTACAAAGTGGCAAAAACTTTCTCAATGCAAAATTAATCTCTATATCTTTATCATCTTATGTTCATGAATAATTGATGACTTCATCAGTTTAAGCTGTGAATTCATAGTTTCTTTTTTTTTCTTTTTGTGACGTACTGAACATATTTTCCAGACGGACGATGCATGTGAGGTAGTCGTCGAAGTCGATGTCATAGTTTTCATCTGCAAACCTGAGGCCGATCTGCTGCAGGAGCTGGTTGTTCAGTTGCATGCCTGCGTGGGAACAAAGCACCAGTGTGAGTTCACATCACAGAACATACAAAACGTCAGACACCACATCATTCATAGGCAGCTCTGACGCCCGTGACTGTTCTCTTGAGCTAAAACTACAGTTAATAAGATAAAACTTTCACAATTAAAACCTGGTCTCCATTACAGTGTTACTGCATTTATTAATTTGATCATAAAAAACAAAGCCACAATTCAAACACCAGTCCTGGAAAACAAACATTGTGACGTGAAAACATGTTAATATAGCTAAAAAACATTTGGAATACCTGATTTGACCGCAGGGTTACATGAGAGTTATTTAAAAGGACAATAAGGGCTTCTCATTTCTTTATAAGATTTGATTTTCAGAATCCTGACTTTTTTTAGGACGTTGATATTTTTCTAATCAATATCTAAGTTAAAGACAGAATCTTAACCTTTTTTCCAAGAAATCAAAACCCTGAAGTCAGAATGCTGACTTTTATCTTTAGATTCTGTCATAACAGTAAAATAAAAGGATTTTTCTACAAATGAACAAAAAACAACACTTTTAGTTTAGTTCATATATCTCTCCATGGACACACTCTGTCCCCTGAATTAAAAACAAAAACAGTCTCCTTCATAGTAAACATTATACAAGAAAAATGATATCATATGCAAATGTTCAAAGGACTAGAGTAAGTTTGAATAACTTTTTGATGTTTTTCACCTGCAGCTTTGAGGGCAATGCGAAGCTCATAAGACGACATTTTCCCCGAGCGATCTGTGTCGAAGGACAGGAAGAGCATCTACAACAAGAAAAGTTCACCTTTAACAACCTGAAGCAACCAAGAACTAATCAACATGATGAGCCTCAGTTAGTTGACTTACAGCAGTAAACTAAAAAAAACTTGACTGATAATTTTAGCTTTTGTGCAAGTAAGTGAGGTAATTACCTTGTTATTCAGAGTCTGATCTAATTCTGGTACTTCTGTTTGTTATTAATGTAACATTTTTCAATTGATAACTCATAACAGGCCCTCTGCACCATTAAAGTACTATTAAAAGCTGGATAGAATTGTCTGAAGACATCCTATACCCCTAATTTACATAAAACAAAACACCTACAATCCACTTCTTCATCTTTTCCCAAAAGACCTTAAACTCCTGAAACTCAAGCATTCCTGTGTTGTCCACCTGGTTCTCTGTCAAGGAAACAGCCACCTCCTTCTACCATCCATTTTTAATTTCACGTTAGTGGACAGAGCAGAATACAAACAGCTTGAGTTAAATGCTGATCTAACTGATGTATCACGTCTTTGATTCCCTGAGTGAGTGGAGTGTAAGGATACATCCATCAGGTTGATGATGCTGTGGCAGGTGTTGAGACTCAGGCCGTCAAATTTAATCTCTCTTCCTGCAGATAAAGTAGATATACAAGTTATAACAGACTGACATGTTTAAAGTCATGAGAAGTGGTTTCAAAGACAACAGGATTGATGATTTTTGTTGATCAAACTGCTGGTGGAAGTTGTTATCTTCAAGGAGCATAGCAAGCTACTAAACATTACTGGAAGATAATACTGACTTTTTGTATAAATCTTTTAATATGAATATTAAAACTTTATGAAAACACATTTTGACAAGGAGAAAACTTTAGCTGTTGGATTGACTTACGTCTGCTGAGAACACCATTCAACATCTGCTGCAGCTCTCTGACACAGATTGCTTGATCCTGTAGAAAAGACAGGATTCAGGAGTAAACTCAGGTGACCCTCAGGAACAGGTCATATCATACATCAAAGCCCTATATTACTGCTCAAACTTTCTCTTTGTGCTGCTTTTATTTTATCTTTGTTTTGATTTATAAAAGTCATCTATCTTTTCTGAGATACTGTTTCCTTACGTCTCCAGCAAGCTGCTCAAACAGCCTCCTTAGTCCTTTCTCCTCGTCTGTTTCCTCCTCTGGAGCACTGGGCATTGGTGGCTGGTTGGAAAAGCCCAGAATCAGAATGATAAGATTGCAGTGATTGGTTCACTGAGTGATATTGCATTATCAGTGTGTTTTACTCACATCTGGCAGGTCAGCATCCACAGTGCTCCCCATCTCCCTTTGGAGATACAAAACCAAGTGTTAGTCAGACATATCAGGTGGTTTGTTTATCTACAGTTATTTGTTATTAGCTTGAACTTTTTTGTCACATATAAAATTCTCTCGATACTGCTTTTGGACTAACAAACTAAGTTACAAATCTTCATTAAATCCATAGAGATGGAATAATGTTTTGGCTGCTTTGACTGGACACTTACAGAGCTTTGGCTTGCTTTTCAGAGAAGATCCTGATGAGAAAGTCAGCCTCATGGTGGGGTTGGAAGGTGGTGGGAACCAGCAGGTATTTCCCAGGAGGCAGTGTGAAGCGCTCTGACACCTCTCGCATGTTGATGTAGGTCCTGCTGCGAGCTTTGGATGCGTTGTAACGGAAGAAATCTTTCCCCTGCTGGTCTTCATCATCTGGAGCCTGGATGAATTAAACCCATTTATTACATTCTGATACAAAAGAGTCACTTCTGATCATTTACATCCAGACTGCTGGATGTCATTCTTCGAGTTCTGCACCTGTTGGAAGATATTATTATAATAACCTCTCACTCATTCACTTCCATACATATTGTCCTGAATATTCCAAACTGTGCTTTTACGGTAGGTCATACAGCCTTCATACTGAAATTTTATCTGTATTTGCATGCAACACACTCCGGAAACTTTGGGCAGCATTCAGTAGTTTTGTGCATGTGAAGCTTTTGATAACACCCATAGGTCATCTTCAGGGAGTACTTTCTTAATTTTACTTGTTGGCATTTGCACATCAGTTTAATTGCTGTTCAACTTTGTATTCACATTAATTGTCTCTGACCTCATACACTGCAAAGCCGATGGTTTCCAGATCCAGGCCTTCCTTCCTCAGCTGTCTCCTGTTCTTCTGCATCAGAGCGATCACAACGCTGCACACATCGTCCTCATCATCAGCATCCTCCAGCTGCAGCTTGAACTGTGGGTTGGTCCAAAATGTGTCTGCAGAAAAAAGATTTAGATCTTAGAGAGGAAATTACCTCTAACTTAAAAACATTTAAAGGCAAAAGAACCAAAACAAACAAGTTCATCAGTGCTGTCAATGTTTGTGTAAAAGCTTTAGGTCTTTGTTTACCGATGAAGTTCCTGCAGCCTCCAGCTGTGGAGCCACGAATCCAGTTTCCTTCAAACATGCTGACCTCCCAGTGACGCTTTGTGTTGTCAGTGAGGGAATCAGGGGTCATGTTACAGATCTCCACTTTATCATAGTTCCTCTTGAAGTCCTCAAACTCCATCCTGAAGACAAACATGCACAATTTCAGGAAAATATAAGATCTTTGCCGATTTCATGATCATATAATTAAACGGTCAAACAGTTACTGTGGTCAGAAAATCAACACTTGTGCATCTCAAAATGTATTGAGTTTTTTTAGACAAATAATGAGAGTTTGTACATTTCTTCAGATAAATGTAAAATACAAAGTTCTATTTTTAAGCAGCTTGAGATTCAAAACACTATGAAGACTTTTTAATCGGTGTTCAAATAGATCTGGTCCAACTGAAAACTCTTTATGACCTACACAGTACAATGAGATCATTGGTAATCTCATTACACAAATCACATTCATTTGAATTTCACCTCTAAAACTCTGCAGGTAAAGTTGGACAGAAAGAATAAAGTAAACAAGTTAGCAGGTGTTTATTTCAGGTGATTTTTCTTTTATGTATTTAGATGCTAATTCCTGATGCTGGAGCAAGATTAACAAAAACAGATACTGTTGAAGTATTGTTTTAGACTGTGGATCTTGAAAACCAGGGGTATGCTTGCAAAAGGTGAACTGGTTACAAGCGGGATTTAATGCTTATTCCAGATTGTGAAAGTTTCACCACTCTTTAAAGACTAAATAGTTCAACTGTGTGAACTCACCAGAATTCTCCATCCTCTGTTGAGTTCTGCAGAATTCGTCTTTTGTCAGACTGGTCCACATAATCCCATTCTCCGGATCTGAAACAGTAGATTACACAAGACTTTACAAACTTTATCAAGCATCTTCATTACAAGTCAGAGAAGTGATTTCAAAAGAGCTTTTCCATCAATGAGCAGATGAATATCAGGTTTCAAAATACACTACTCAAAAATCCCTACAGAAATTGAACCTTCCAGTCCAGCTGCAGGTGAACAGAGTTTTTCAAAGGTCCACAGGGAAACAAAAAGACTAACACAGAACAACCCACGTGCACAAAATAACAACACAGAGGGCTTCACACATACGTTGAATTGTTTTCCCTTCCACTCCAGTTGTCTCAAGGGAGACATTTTAACCACACATCTGTACGATACAGCAAACTTTTGTCGTACAAGATAAGCTGCCACATACTGATTATATTATCTTGATTTGTTTGATGAATTTTTAAAATCACATTTTAAAAAAGTCCGAGCTTACTTGTCACTCCAAGGGCCATTCCACTCGACCTGACCCCAGGGGTTTCTGACGCGGATCAGCTTCACTTTCCGCCCTCTGTAATTAACCTGAAAATCAGAAAAAAAAATACGAAAAAATTCATTTGTGCATTTGCTTATTTGTGCTACATTGTGGTTGCTATGTTGGAAATGCTGCCTTAACCAAAAATGTAGCTTACCAAGAAAGAGCATTTTATCATGTTTCTTTTTTTTAAAGCTGGAAGTTGCAGCTTGCTCAGAACAGACAAGTCAGTGAACATGAGCTTGACTATTTCAAGAAAGCTTTTCTAAGGCACATTTGTGCTCTAAGCTTCATCCTAGCACCACTGAGACTTTTGTTGAGTCTTTGCTCTCACCTCCTCCAGGCCTGTGATAGAGTAAGCGTGTCCTTTCACCAGGCCGGTACTTGTCTTAGCCTCGGACTCTGCAGAGCTGGAGATCTGGAGAAAACCATGACAAAATGAGAACAGCTGGACTGAAACACTTGTTTTCAACAAATGTTAGAAATATCTATAATTGAATAGTTGTTTTTTTAAGAGAAATTTCCAGGATCTGTCTTTACATCAATAGAGCAGCCCATCATGGATCCTCTGTCCAGAGCCTTCTTCATGATCCCAAACAGGTTATCTGGAGCTTTCTTTGTCTCATACACTTCACCCACACCGCCAGTGAAGTCCTCCATGGCCTCCATGGTGCTACCGCCCTTCAGGGACTCATAACTCCCGTGCATTCTGGAAAATAGATGTGGAAAAATATTGGTCTTTTTTAAATCTTAAGTTTTAGAAAGTGTTTGTTATTTTCGTCATTATTTACAGCACTGCTACAAGGTAATCACCTTTGAGACATTGACTATGACACATTTACAACACACAGCCAGGCTAGTAGGTCATATTGTTAAAGAGTTTCTTAAATACTGGTTTTCCTCATAAAGAATTTTCAAATTTGGGAGAGGGTTTGCTGTAAACAAGATATTTCTTTAATTAAGATGTTTCTTTCGGTAAATGTGTTGAAATGATCTCCACTGTTTTGTCTTGCATTCGTTGGGTTGAGTCAGCATTTCCAGTTAAGAAACTGCCGGCTTCAAAACTCTGCATAAACAAACAGGTGACATCACAGAGACTACGGCTATTGTTCGTACAGTCTATGCAATAGATTTGATGTAAGCATGACCGATGCCTGATTTAAATGCTGTAAAAGAAAACAAAACATATATATATATGATTAAATGGTTACTTGGCATAGGCTTTCTCCAGCAGGGCGCTCCAGAACTCATTGTTGGAGGCTGAGTGTAGCAATATGAGATTATTTCTCACTGATGGAAGCCTGTCGTCCACCACAACGTCCAGCCATTTGTTGTGCTGCCAGAACTAGAATAGACACACAAAGCATTGTCGGAAGAACACGCCAGATCATCAAGTTTGTATTGATCATTATTCATCATCAATGTGACTCATAGAGGTTTGAGAAGTACTTTATTCTGCACCTGGATGAGGCCTTTTGACAAGACATTTATTTTAACCTTAACCAAAGAGCATCAAGAGGAGGGTTGTCTAATAGTAAACTTACCAGTGATATAAATTTATAATACTTGATCAAACTTTAAATAAGTATCAAATAGCAAGGGTCCAAGAGCTTTGGTGAACTTGACGTATAGTTGCCAAAGTTAGCAAACATTTCAGTAGGAAAATAGTACAGTTGTGTGAGCATCTTGTGTAGCTAAAAGCTAGCAAAGAGTAATCACACAGTTGGTCTAGAGTTAATGACCGTTTAGCATACTTTTTGTAACGCAACAGAAAACTTACAATTGGCCAAAAGATCTACAGTAAGTTTTAAGTAGACCTACAGTAACATGAAGTTAGCATACAATCAGGCTTTATTTCCAAGAAGTCAGTCTGTAGTCTGTAGATAGCCCACAAGGAACACATGTTGGCAAAACTGTACATCTACAGTTGGTCTACAGTAAATGCCCAGCCTTTATTAAGTAAGCCCAGAGTGAGTTTACAGCTAGTTAACATACAGTCAACCTCCAGTTAACACAACTAACTCACAGTAAATTTAGTCAACAGTTTAGACAACCAACAGTCAACAAAGTAAGGATAGCTGAAAGTTAGTTTACAGTGCCATTGGACAACAATTACTCTACTCTTCTCTAAAATATTCAGTTTGAGAGTTGGCCTAACCCACAGTTATCCCACTGTGAATGTACAACGCACAATTAACCAATAGTTAGCCTCCAGAAATCAATATCAAAATCCTCATAATCACCAACTTTTGTTTTAATTTGATCTATACAAATAGTTTGCTTATTTAACCTCTCAAGACCCAGCGTCCACATATGTGGACATTTAATTTCTGCCTCTCAGACCCATGATACTTCAATTTTTAATACTTTGACCAATAAGCCACATTTAGGGACACTGCCTGTGTCATCTTTTGGTGATATAGCAGCTTTAAACCCAGAGAAAAAAAAACAGTCCAGTTATGTACAATAACACTTATAACTAAATACAAATAGCTAACTAATAACACTGAACACATAGCTTCCTCTACAAAGACCAAGTTTAGTTTTCATACTTAGTTAGGTCTTATTTATCCCAAACAGAAAGGGGAAATAGAATAAAATGTAAAACTTAAAAAACACAGCTTTCTCAAGCCACTTCATTGGTTTCATCATTCACACTGACCAATTTTATTTTACTTCTCAAGAATAATTTTGTTCTCTTTTTTTTATTGTGGAGTATTCAGGACTGAATCTTGCAAAGCAGAAGATAACATAAGTGAGCCTCCTATGTTGATCATGAGTCAATCAGTTTTGGAGTCTACCTGGAAGTGGAAGATGCCGGCATATCTGCGATCAAAGTCCTGGTCATGGGGGACGACTCGGGCCAGAGCATCTTTTTTGAGTGTCAGGGATGCAATAGCTGCCAAGAGCCAACAGTCCCCTAAAAAGAAAAACAGGTGCATATAAGGAATCTGAGTTAAAAAATATCCATATGAAAGATATTCAAACAAATACACAAAGTGCTGGTGACTTAAGTACCAACCAAGCTGTCCTTGGCAGATATCTGTCCTGTCAGCTTTGCCAACGATGAACTTTGGATTTTCACAGATCTCCTAGAAAACAGGAAAAAAACAGGTTGGTTGTTTAATGAAACAAGAAGAATGACAGTTGAGCGGTGACACAGTCCCATTAGTAGGTGTGTTCACATTCCTGGCATGTTAATCAGCTTTAAATCCCAGTCAGTGGAACACACACACACACACCAAAAAACTCCACACACACCAAACACAAGCAGCTCAAGCATTTACTCTGAAGGAACGCCCAGGAGAGAAATGTCATTGTAACAAATATCACTGATAAGTTTTCCATAGTTTTGACTGCGGGCTCAGTGCTGAAGGCATTTAAACAATTTAGGACGCCGGAAATTGGCTACATAATTATCATCTTGAGCGTAAGGTGTCATCACAGATGGAATCAGAACAAAAACTTCCACAAACCTGAAGTTTATTGGCTGAAACATGATATATCAATCTTCTGATCATCTACAGAGTGTCTCATAGAAGTGACAAGGTAGATAACACTGAGGTGTGTGAGGATAAAGTCTGCCTTTGGAGCTCAGAGCAGAGAAAAATGCCTGCACTTGGCTCTATTTACATTGTTTCCTAGCAGGACTGGTTTTGCAGCAACGACTGGATAAACACTTTATTGCTTATTTTAAGTTAAGGCAATAAAACAAAGTAGAAATGAATCTAAAGTCAGTGTAATAATGTAACTTATTGATCCCCAAATGCTTCAAGCAGCTTTGGTGATTGTTTTCATTTATTTAAGTTGAACCAAACCAGATTGGTTTGTGTTGACCCATCTTTAAAAAGAGAAACAATATCTCTGTAGACTGAAAGTACACCATGACAAGCTATTCATTGTATGCATTCAACAGATTTCAAGCCCCATTCTGACACTGACCAAGAGCTGTTACCGCTTTCTTCCTGGGACCTGATCACTGCTTTAGATACTGGGATGATCAGAGCATCACTGGCCTCCTAAAAAAAACCCCAAACCCCAATTATTAAAGTCATTATGAGCCTGGACATACCTTAGGTCTCTTCCATTCAATGTTGACGGGTACACTCTGGCTGAAGAAGAGAGAGGAGTCAACAGCAGGGAAATCTGGATCCTCAAACAGGACCCCCTGCTGCAAACACTCCTGCCTCAGCTCTTCGAAAGACTTCCCATCTGACTGAGTGTCTATGGCCTTGTTGGAGCCGGAGCCCCTGCCAGACAGCGTGGACTGGAGAGGCATCTTCTTCACTGAGGAAGCGAGGAGATGTGAGGTGGTGTGTGATGGAGCAAGGTGCCTGCTGTGTGTCTGGAGCAGGGACGGGACTGTCAGGTCGGGCAGGGCTGGTACACACCCTCCAGACAGAAACTGGTTTGTCCTCCCCAGGCTGGTGAACCTCGCCCCTGCTGACTCTCTCTCTCTCCCTCTGTTGACTCTTATCTCTCTCTCTTTCTCTCTCAGTTGGGTTTGGCCTGCAAGAAACTTCAAGAATTCATCCACTTCTTAACATTGTCATTTCAATCAGCAGGACCATTTTGCTTTCAAGGACCACAAAGGTTTACTTGATAAATCTGTTTGTGTGGGGTTTGTAAGTTGCAGAGTTAGGAAACATTTTTTGCTCCATAATGTATTAGACATACAATATTTTAGAGGTGATGTATGGTAAACAGGTGGTCACAAAATGCAGCCCCAACAAGACTGTGCAGAAATCCACTGTGCAGACCTTGAAATGCCTTTGACCAATCTTGATCAAATGCTCTGTTTACTGTACAATAAAACTCTATTCGCTGGGGAAAAACAGTATGGATCAATATCACACAACTTGGTTTATGTGATCTGTTACTCAAATGAACAGCATTCATTGAATTGTTTTTTTTTCTGACATTTCACCCTCATCAAATAGGGTAATTGAGGAGAGACAAGTAATGTGGGGAGAGCAGAGAGTGAGGAAGATGTGCAGGAAAAAGCTGAACCAGCAACTGCTGCAAACTAGGATACATGACACATCAATTCAAAACGTTACTATTAGATCTACACCATTAGATACCATGTGATATGCATTGTGATGCGACATGACATTGATACAAATTATATGATACCGAAGGTTCTGATCAACATTTTACAGTGTTACACCAAACAATATGACATAACTTGATTTGATTAACTTGATATGATCAGTGATAGAATACTGCCAAAACAATGCAATACAGTACAATCTGATACAATACCACTGATACTGCGCAATTCAAATTGACGCACTTGTATTCTATACTGTTCAACTGGTGCAGTATAATGTGACCTTATATGATAAAATCTGAAATAAAAACATGATAAGATGAAATGTGATTAGATAAGATATGAGTCTTCACACCAAATGTCATGTTGCCCAAATAAACAATGAAAATTATTACAGACAAACACAAGAGACCAGCAGCAAAGTAAAATGACAGGGAGATATAAAACTGCCACAACAAAAAGGAAAAACAGCTGCAGGGAGATAATAAATTCTCACTCATAACACTCTAAAACATCCTTGTTGAGGGTGTCTTCACCCCTTGATGCACAAGAGATCATTTTCACTGAATCTGTCCATGGTTACAGATAATAATCCCTAACTATGCTCTTCCTTCCACCTCCCTCCCTCTCTCCATGTCTCTCTTGTTCGTCATGCCTGTAAGCGTTGCAGACCGAGTCTTGGGTGTGCCATCATTGTCCTTGCTGCACCTTGCCACCCACCCACATCAGACTCAGACTCTGTTCTGGTTTCCGTCTACTACAGCATCCACATTCCAGCTGCACACTCTCAGAATTCCTTGCATAGCTAAAAATGACTGTGTATTTAATCAGTCGTACTGTTGCACGATTAACACTTGTGACCATTTGCATTCATTCAACTGCTAGCCTCCATAAAATCCTACATTTAAGTTTTGTAATGCATAATGAGGGACCTTAAAGCTGCAGGAGGGAGTTTTGGTTTGTGCTCATTTTGGACAAATATGTGAGTCATCTTTTTTGCTATGTTTGTGTGGTACATGTTTGGATTTTTTTTTTAAACTCATACTGCTTTCCTCTTATTGTTAAATATGCATATCTCTTTATTTGCTGTGAATTGGTCTCTGCAGCAAACTTCTTATTGCTGTATCTCACAGCTACCACATATGGTCTCTCACCAGCACAGGACAGATGTCAGAAAGTAAAACAATCATACCCCTGTGAGCAGTACTGAACAGTGTAGTTCTGCAAAAAGTAGTGTAGTGCTTCAAAAAAATGACAAGGCAAAGATATTTATTAATGAAAGAGAGACAGACCAAAACATGAAGAAGAATACTCACTTAGCTTCATCATCCAGTGGGTGATATGAACCCTGCTGTCCAGGGCGAGGGCTGGCAAACATTAAGACTTCACACACTAAAGATGAATAGATCATAACAACTGTGCATGACAGAGGAGGGAACAGTTCTTGACCACTGAGGCATTATGAGAAATTCTTTAATACTGACATCTATTAGAGACATGCCTGTAGACAAAAGGCAAACTATATTTTATCTGAAGATCAACAAATAAGCCAGGTTCAGAGAACAAAACTTACAAAGTACAACAAAAATATATCCAACTTCTCTCTTTACATAATAAGAACTAAAGAAGACGAGTCAGTTCAGATTCATGTGCAGGTGGTGCAATGTCTCGTTGTTTGGCTCAACAATCAAGAAAGAAACAGAAAACTTAGGTTACTGCTCAGTTTTCTCTTGTGCGGTTCCTGTGACCAGCAGCAGGTTGCAGGCCATAAACTGGACATTAAGCACATTGCTGGTGTTTCCAGTGTACAATCCCACAAGCTCACCGGATGAGCCATCAGCTGGCGTCCCTCCATGGGAGTTACGGATGTCCCAAACCCGGACAGAGTTGTCCATAGATGATGATGCCACCAAGCTGCTGTCTGGGCTGAAGGACAGGCTGGTGACACTGTCAGTGTGACCCCGCAAGTCTTTGAACAATGTCCCTGATGATAGATCCCACAGCTTCACCCTCTGGTCCTCGCCAGCAGAAGCCAAGTACTTTCCATTAGGGGAGAAAGCGAGCGACAACACCGGGCCTCTGTGTCCAGTGAAGAGGCGGACAGATGAGCCCTGCTGAGTGCTCCAAAGACGGACAGTCTTATCTGTGGATCCAGTGGCCAGGTAGTTAGAGTTTGGGTGGAACTTGACACAGTCAACATCCGAGAGATGTCCGGCATAGAGGCGCAGCGGGTAAGTGCGAGAAAATGTCCAAAGGCGAGCTGTGCGGTCATGTGAGCCACTGGCAAAGTAAAGGCTGCAAGGACTGACGTCTACGTCCCACACCGGGTAGACATGTCCTTGATAAAGCGCAGTGTTGGTGAAGCTGCCAAGGTCCCAGTAGCGGATGGTCGTGTCCTCAGAGCAGGAGAGCAGGCCAGAGCTGTCAGTAAGGAAGGCAGTACGAAACACAGGGCCACTGTGACCCCGCAGAGTCTTAATCTCACTGCCTGAGCTGTCCTCTTCGTCTACCTGAGGAGAAAGGATGGAACGGAGAGCAAGCTTTAAGAGTCACTTTAATTCTTGAAATGAACAAGAACTAATCAGTAATACTAACTGATTAATGTGATTATATTACAAATTATAAAAGTTATTGAGATTGAAAGTGTTCACTTTTTAACGGTACATGCAAAGTAATTTCATTGTTAACAATAACAAGCATTCAGGTAAAATTTTTAAGTCAGTAAACTCACTTCCTTCTCCAGTACATCACAGGCCAGGTGGATCTGGGACACATCAGCTTGATGAGGCCTGGCCTTCAGCTTCCTGGCGCGGAGGCTCCACAGCTTCACGGTAGAGCTGTCATAGCCAGCGCTCAGTAACCGACTATCAGCCGAGACCTCGGCGGTGTTCAACATCTGCTCCGTGTGGTGGAAGGCATAAAAGCAAACAGTGGTGAGTGTTGGGGGTCCCTCACGCACTTTCTTGATACAATCCTGCAGAGCCTCCAGGGCTGCTTCGTTCTGAGGGATCCCTGCAGGGACCTCTACCCCCTCCCCGCTCTCTGCTCCATCCACTCCTGCCCAAGTAGAGGTGGAGTTTGGGGCAGCAGTTGCTCCACCTACAGCTCCGTAAAGCTGGTAGTCTGTACGCCTCGATGCAGAAACCTCCATCTGTAGGTGTGTGCTTATTGCCCTGCAGAGGGCACTGTTGTCCTCACTCTGCAGGTATCGCAGCAGATAGTTGTAGGCAGGCTCCGTCAGGTGAACCACGTACTTGTGCTCCAGAAAGGCACTCAATTTTGGGTTTGTAGCCACGTCCTGAGTAGTGAGAACATGACAGAGCTGCTCAATGATGGCCCTCTGCTCACTATCTTGAAGAAACGCTCCATGAAATCGACTGTAAAAGCCATCGACTGCTCCTTTCAGGCCACACTGCACCATGTCCAGGTGAAGGTAGACGAAGAGGGGGTAGAGTATGCAGCTCACCTCCTTCGCCCAAGATATGTCAGTTTCTACATTTAGGGGATATAACAGCATAAAATTACTCAATCATGAAAATGAACTAAACCATGACTTAAAAAAACACCCTTTTCATAAAAATACAGAAGCCAACAGAAGACAGAAGTTGTGCATAGATAGTGTTGAAGAAATGTGTCTGCAATACCTGACAAAAAGGTGCGTAGTCTGGAGTACTGGATCTCATACTGCTGAGGGTCAGACTGGCACGGTGCAGCCGATACGATGTTTGCACACCCTGACTCTGTCTGCACTGCTCACAAAACCAAGAAAAGACAAAGAGGAAGATGGGAGAGAAGGGTGTGAGGAAAATGCAGATTACACCACCTGAAAGTGACCATGTATGGGCGATTGCTTTTTGAAAAATAAATACTTTCAAGAGATATTTAGTGTCCACTGTCTGCTGGATAGTTTCAAATTCTGACACACTCATGTATCCTTTTCTGTCATATTAACTTTTCAAGTAAAAGAAAAAAGCTGTTGATTGGACTCAGCGGGCCAGGGATGCTTGTGTGCATAGTTAAACCACAAGCTACAAACTTCTTCATTCAACCATGTTGAAAAGAGTACATAAGTAATGAAGTACTAAAAGCAAACTTAAACTTAAGCCATGCATATGCTAATTCCAACCCAAATGTAGAGCTGCAAATGTTCAAAATGGGGAAAGGTTAGATTTAAACTCATTTCATCCCAATCCTTCATCATCTTTTTATTCTTCCAAACACACACACACGCCAACAATCATCTTGAGTTCCCCTTTCCTGTGTGCTCACCTGTGAGGCTGGCTGCCATCTCCTCAGCTGACTGGAAGAGCTTGGCACCCTTCAAGGTGCCATCAGTGTCCACGTACTGCCTCCTCTTCAGGTACTGAGCCACAGCATACTGGATCTGCTCAGTTCGAACTCGCTTCATGACCTGAAAACAACATCAGCATGATATCACACCTGAGACTGTATCTAGAAGAGAAGACACCTGCGTGTAGTTCACTCGTATTCTTTTCGCCTTAACTTTCAAGAAAACAACAAACTGAGAAACATATATATATATTCATATAACTAAGAAACATATATTTCAAACAATCACATGGCAGAAAAAGATGGTCCCGTTGTTTCGAATGGTTAAAGTGGCTATTTTATATATAATTAATCCCGTCTTTGACAGAATGATCCCTCCAGAGAAAGCATCCTTGATGTTGCTTATTCGCTTGCAAGGAAGGAAACTAATAGGGTAACCAACGCCTTGAATAATTAAAGGCCTCTAGTTGGCAATATCCACATTTCACCCTGAAAGAAGAGTTTATCAATCTGTATTAAATACCTACAGGTTTATCTCACAAGATGCTTGCCTCTAGCTAACTGGTGTTATGGTTACATCGGCGACCTTATTAAATGACGATTCGTTGGCCTATTCGGACAACGCATTCAGCTGCAAGTCGCCAGAAAGCAGGGTAACAAATTTGACTAAAACACCGGCTAACTTAGCAGCAGCAGCAGCAACGGGCCTGGCTGTTACAAACTTTGAGCGGGATAGATTTGTTTCCGTTGAAAAATATTACTCACTGCATAACGGTCTTCTTCAATCAGAGTAATAGTGTGTAAGATGATGATACTTCAATGCTTCGCAGTTTCCAGATGGGTCTACACTGCTGCATGTCTGCGCCACTCCATCGTGTTTTTCAACCCTCCACCGGTCAAGCCCCCATCAAACCAGGCTCAGTTAGCTCAGGTGGTTAGCATCGTTAGCATACCGCTCTCATTTCTGACAGGAAGTGGAACTCTGCAATCTACTCGTCATCCTGGCGGTGGGTGTATCGACGATCTACTACCTATGTCTTCATAGTTTTTTTTAAATTATGTTGTAATTTTTGTCATGATAGAAAAAAACAAAACAATGAAAGGTCATGATGAAAACCACCTGGATGCGGTCGTGAGGGCTAGGAGTCCTCTTACTTTCAGACATTATTTATTCTTTATTTTTCTACTAACTTTGATCTATTTGACAGGCAAAAGTAAATACAATGACCAATATTATTTTTTTATTTTCCAAAAAAACAATAGCAAATATTGAGCATTTTACTTGTCCATTTTTACTTTATTACAGGACAAGTAAAGTATATAGTATATAGTATATACTGTATACTATATACTATACTATATAGTACATAGTATACGTGTTGTAGTATTTAATTTAGCTATGTTATTAATCATACAGCCCCAGATCAAATTTTCCAGGTGGCCCCTTTAGATTACACTCACTTGTCTCTTGGTACAGCATAAGATCATTGAATCAAAGTCAAGCTTTGGGGATGAGTGTTGAGTGATTTTAAGACTTAAAGCAAAACAATCTAATAATACATGATTAAAAGAGATTGATGATCCATGACTTCATGATTTACAGTTTCTAAAGTATTACTTAGAGGGAATTAGCTCATTAAATTAATATTTTTTAACTGCAACTGATGATGACCATGAATTATTTCTGTTATCTTTTTGATACACTTTATAAAAATTATGAAACAAAAGTGCCTATTCGAAGGTTTTTTGATGTATGCATAAAATGTAGCCAAATGTATTAAAAAGTTACTGAGATAATCAGTAGTAGAAAGTGGTCAATAATAAGTTTAGTTTTTCTGTCTGGACTTTTTCCTCCGCTCAATATTTTTAATTTTAATTTTTTTGTTTGTTTGTTTGTTTGTTTTTGTTAATGTTCTCTTGAACTCATTTGTTTTTGGTTCAAAGGAAAAGTTTTAAACATGTTTGTTTCCATGTTTGTTTCGTTTTGAAGGTGGGCGGGACTTGCCGCTGACACCGGTGACGTATATTTCAAGCGTCTGCACCGCGCGCTGTTTGGAGAGGATTTTCTTGTGTGGGTTAAGATCATTTCCGTGGATTCTATCAGTAAATTTATACATAAAACTTCTTTGTTGAGCTGAACGGGGTATCCTAGCAGGCATGTTTAGCCCCCGTACCGCCCCAAGCTCGGGCCGCAGGCAGCCAGTCAGGACCACCGGGAGGAAGAGCGTCTCCGGTGCGGCCGGTAACCTGCTCTTCTCCCCGCGCAGGACGACTCTGTCCGCGAGGTACGTTCAGGTTCAGACCCCAGCAACAGAAACACATCGGAAGTTAACTTTAATCAAAATCATTGTAGTTATTATTTAGATAAATCTTGACCTCTCTGCCTGACATGTTTTCAGTGTAAAAAGGTGGTAATCTCCAGATAAGGAAAGTAAATAAGAACATCATGTCAAAGTTCTTCCTTTATGTCGGACACTACACAAATCGAATATTTCACTCATGTCTCTATTTTTATTTTGAGGAGAATCACAGGAATTAAAAAAAATCAATTGCTCAAGATATAATAAGTCATTCATGTCATTGTCAGTGTATAAAGAGCCACCGTGCACCGACATTTTCATGATAGGGGCTTCAAGTGTCTCATTCATAATATTAAAACTAAGACTGGGCAGTTAATCGCAAATAAGATGAAATCGTAAAATGACCTGCTGCAATTTTCAAATTGTAGACGGTGCAATATTTCTTTTACCTCAAATGTGTCAGAATACCAGATACAATTTTTTTTCAGCAGATTTTTATGATCTACATACCGGTGTTACTCAACCCTTCTAAACCAAATGGCAAAAGTTGTTTCAAAACTGCTTTGCAAAAGCAACATTCTAAGTGGTGAAAAGTGGCACAAAACAGCAAAAAGTAGCAATAAAGAGAAGTTTAAGGGTCAAAAATAGTGAGATATCTTGGAAAATAGTCAGAAGGTAGCAAGAAATGTGGGAAAAATAAGTGAAAAGTGACTAAAATTGGCAGAAAGCAGTCACAAGCAGCAAAAAAAAAAAAGTTTGTTGTTTTGCTGTAACTAATGGCAATGTTCATTTCCAAAAATGTGTTTTGATTGAAATATAGGGAAATATAATCATAATGAGATTATTATTGCAGATTGTTCAACCCTAATTAAAAAAATGGGCAGACTTTTCAGTATGGTTCATTGTACCACAACGCTGTTGCTGCTCAATATTCAGCTCCTCTTGTGTCTCTGCAGCAGGTCAACACCCACCAGAGCGCAGAGCCATGCAACGTCAGAATCCATCAACTATGATGTGCAAACTTTTGGCTCCTCGCTCCCTGTCAAAGTGATGGAGGCTCTGACCATGGCTGATGGTAAAGGAAATTTTGTTTTCTGCATGTTCTGTTCATTTTCAAATGTTTGTGTGATCAGGGTTTTAGAAGTCTTGCTTCCAGTTCCAGTATTAACCCTGATCTGTTGTTTTTTTTGGTGATGATAATCCAGCTGATGACCAGATCTCAGTAAAGGTGGATGAGAGCGGTTGGGCATGGATGGTTTGTGGAGAGAGGTTGATCATCTGGAAAATCTGCCAGACTGCTGTGGCCAAGGTACAACTTTAGTTTTTTCTGTACAACTTTAAGCTTTTTGTTAGTGATGATTTGGATCCTTTAGAACTGATAAAAGTCATACCATCTAATATTTGTCTTTCACCAGCTGTCAGTGTGTAAGGAGCTGCAGCTACCCAACAGTGAGTACAACTATACCGCCGACCTCGTGGCCATTACATCTACAGCTCCTCTGGAGACAGCAGCTGTTCAGTCCATCTCCGTTCTGGTGGTGGCTGCAGAGGGAACGGCTCGTTTATGGCCCAGTTTGTCCCAGGAGGGAAACTTCTCAGAGACAGAAGTGGACTTGGGAGACCTGTGCAACTTTGTTGTGGCTGTCAGAGTGAGTATAACTGGTTTATTGTGAAGCTAAGATGAGTTGGCAGGTGACTGTTTACCAAACTTTCTCTGACATAACACAAGTAAATCCAGAGTTCGGCTTCTTTGTTGTAATAAATTGCAAGAGCCAAATTAAACTTCAAAATATTGAGCTTTGTCAGACTTTTTCCACCTAAAGAAACAGAGCACCCGTGTGTTGTTTTTCCCTTTTCTCCTTCCCTGGCTTTCCTGTCCTCTCAGGGTGGTAGCTTTGTCCTGTCCTCAGTGAAGAGTCGGTTGTTGAGAGCAGGAGCAGATTCTTCTGGAAAACTGCAATATCGAGCCCTACAGCAGGGTCAAGGCATGCTCTCTGGCATTGGACGCAGAGTCTCTAGCCTGTTTGGCATCCTCTCCCCTCCTGCCAATGACACGGTGAGCCACATAGAAGTCTCTCCTGCACATTTATTCCTTGTAGTTTCAAGAGGTTACCACGAGCTTTGCAATAAAAATTTCCAAGGTTGCTTTTTTTGTATGTCCCTCAAAGTTGGTCCCTGGTGAGATGAGTTGTGTTTCTCTCTGTGACTCCTCTCTTTCTCTCTGCAGCTCCACAGCATACTCTGGGTGGGCGGAACCAGCAGCCTGTACACACTCACAAGCTCCAGCCTGAGTAAATGGGAGCTGGAGGACAGCTACGAGCACCAGATCCTCAGATGGGATTCAGAGAAAGCTCTCTCTGAGAGCATTGCAGATGCTATCTGGGTACTAGAATACACAAAATTACATCATCTGCATATATATTTACTTTGGTATTTTCCAGAGGCCCCGCATGATGTATGACATTTTCAGATCCTTCCCTAGTGAATGAATTTTCATGAAGTGTCTTTCCTCAGGGCTCAGAGAGCAACTACGAGGAGATGAAGGAGGGAGTCAACGTGATGTACTTGGATATGAAGCTTAGCCAGTGAGTGGTTTTATTTTTTAGTCTGCTTTTAAACATCATTCTGTTCAAAGAAACATTTCAGGAAAAACTATGCAACTGTGTGGTTTTTAGAGCTGGTCTGGTGGTTTTGGCTGCAGCCTGGCACCCCTCAGACACTCCCTGTCTGGCGTATTTCTGCGTGGTCACCCTACAGGACAATGGAGCTGCCATCTCCGACCACTTCACCGTGGAGGTCACGAAGTACAGTGTTCCCTTCCAGGTCGGTAGTTAAGCCCCTAAAACTCTTCTTACTATGAAGTGATGCTCCTTTTTTTACTTTCCTACATTTTTACGTTTGTTTGTTTTTCACTCTCTAATTGCTGTTATTTTAGTGCCTTAGAAGTCTAGATGTCTAATGTTGATTACTTTCACTTGGCTGTTGGCTGTTTCTGGTTCAAATATTTACTTTTACCTTTTGAATTTATTCACCAAACTGAATACCTGCTCCTTTTTGGTGGTCAGCACCCTTAGTGTCAACATTTTCTGATTCCAGTGGATCTAAAATCCAAACTACCTTCTGTTAAAAACAGCTATCAGTTACAGTCATCAGAGTCTGACATTGAGATGCTTTCAGTTAAACCTTCACTTATAACAATCAGTCAGTGATCTCGAAGTTTTACGTTTAATTTTAGCATTTTTCCATGTCTGGTTCTTCAGAGTGAGGAGGCCCTGCAGTCAACCCGGTTGGTGCTGCCACGCTCCCCAGGCTCCACCGCCTTCCTTTACAACGAAGAGCTGGTGTTCGCCTGCTGGACAGGAACCAGCAGAGGAGGACTACCTGATGAGAAAATCAGCTTTAACTCTGCAGGTATGGAAGGAAAACCTGAAAATGATCCCAGGCTTCAAGCTGGTTACTTGGAGAGTAAGCAAAGAATCAGATAAGATTGATATCATCTTAAGGAGATATTTTCATTCAGCTTGTCACACAGATAGTGCAGACTGTGTGATAACATCAGAGAAATAGTAGATAGCAGCATAAAGCATGGAAAAATAGTCAAGTCTGAGCATTTCAACCTGTAAATATGCTTAACAGAAGGAGCAGAAAACAATGTGAGGGAAATAATGCAAATTTACCATTGATAAGGTTATTGGGCTAACAATGTTTCTTTTATCTGTTCTCTGTGCAGGTGATGGTGTGCGTGGAGGAGGCTGCTGCGCCAACCTGCCTGTCTTTTTCTCCCAGAACAGCGGTTTGGTGGCCATCGTGGCCCGGGAGAGCGCCTCCATCCTGCCGGAGACAATGGAGGACTCTTTGTGTTCCTCACTGGCTGCAGCTCCAGAGGTAAAATCCATGAACAGTGGCAGCCAAATACAACATCCCTCTTAACATATCAGTCATTTAAGGTGCATTTTGAGAGCTGAACCCAGGATTTAAATTTAGTTCTGGGGCAGTTTTGTTGACCCATGGAAATAGCTTGTGCCCCAGAACAGTACTTCCCAGAAGTCCAGGAACTTTGGGGAATGAGTTCTGCAATGCTGAGCGTCTTTTATTGGTAGAGCCCCCACAGTGTTTTTATTTCACCTACTTTGACATTACACACATGTAGAGGTTTACTTGATTTCTTAATATCTATTTTCTTAGAGCCTCATAGTGTGAATGCTTCTGTTTGCTACCAGTGTTGGTTTAAGAGTGATCATGTAAACTGGTAACATTTAGTGTGTTCAAGATTATCTCCTGTATATTAACAGGCTAACTGTGAAGTTGCACATGGTGATGTTGGGCTAAGGTGTCGTCTTAAATGGCCTCTTTTCATACAGCATGTTTCATGGTTTGGCCTCAGGGGAAATGGGGACAACACTTGGCCACATAGACTTTCTAGTACCTCGAGGAAAGGTTCTTGTAACTAAAAGTTTCTGATACTTCAAGTAAAAAAGAAGTTATAGATGCTTTTAGGGAAAAGATATTGAAATCACTTATACAAGATTCCCTATTCACATTTTTCACTGAGTCTTATATTACCAACCCAATTGGAAAAAAATGATCCTGAACCATTTTTCTCCTTAGATATTTAAATACTAGTTATTCTAACAAATCTGATTATGTTTTTGTGCTAAAGGTTTCAGCAATGGAGACTCAGAGCCGAGCAGAACCAGTTGCCCAAGAGGACAAAACCAAACTCCTGAAAGCCGCTTTTCTGCAGTTCTGTCGGTAAGACAACAGACAAATAATTTCACTGGTTACCTCCACTGTGTTCCTTTTGCAAATGTGCTTCTTAGTGTTAATTACTTTGAATATTGGTTAATCAATTAAACAGAGTGTTCTCCATCTTATAAAATCACATAACAAGCCCTTTATAGAATCAAACCATCAAAGTTTTGCTGAAACAGTTGTATCCCTGTGATCATGGACAGTAATTATAATCTCTCTCCTGTCAGCAATGATCTGGTTGGAGCTCAGACAGTTACGGACGAGCTCTTCCCTGCAGACAGCGATGGGGAGGAGGGTGCTGAGCTGGACGGCGTGGTGACTCAGATCAACTTAGATCTGGTGGACGATTACCCAGCTTCAGACCCTCGCTGGGCTGAGTCCGTTCCTGACGGTGAGGGGAAAGAGCTTAAAGATTTATTTAGTCTTTTTCCATTTTCATTGCATAGTTTCACTCAAAACCCTGTTGCAAATTTACTTTACAACCTTAGCTGTTTCCACTAAACACATTAAGTAGGAACCATTTCAAAAGCTCAACATAACTAAAATTGCAAGTGTTTTTCTCAGATTTCCTGCTACGATTAGTTTGATTATCACAGATTTTTATCATGGTCAAAAATGAGTTTCTGACTTCAACTTTACAGTGAGAGTTTGGGTTTTGGACAAATTACAGTCTGCACTTGTGCTACTATTACCCTGCTGTAATTATAGTGCATCAAAAATATGTAGTAATTAAGTCATAGACCTCTCCTGCCCATGTTTTCACACACTGTCCAAAGATGTATGTAAAGATGCAGACAAAATAAAAACAACACAAATGTATTGAAAAAAATTATATAAAAATACGTAATCTGCTGTGTCTTTTTTCTGTTACATATAAATGTATCTGTTATTGCAGAGAGTGCTGGTTTTCCCCTCACTTCCCTCATCATCCTCCACCAGTTGGAGGACAAGATGAAGGCTCACGGTTGCTTCATGGACTTCCTTCTTCAGGTGAGCACACACACACACACACACACACACACACACACACACACAGACAATTCCAGCAGAAAGTACTATAATGAAACAATGTTTTGAAATGGAGATGTTTGATGTGGTTTTAGTAACAAACAAAACGCAGAAACTTACCACTGCGCAAAGCCCTCTCCAGCTCATCCCAAAGATTCTCAATGGGGTGATGGTCTGGTATTGAATCTACAGTGGTGTTTTTTTAGTCGGGATTAACCAAAACTGAAAACACTGATGTAAATGATCCTTGAAATGACTCAGGTGGGTCTGCTGGACCGACTCAGCCAGGTGACTGTGCGATCATCTCCCATGGCCACACGCCTCCTCCTGTGTGAGCATGCTGAGAAGCTCCAGGCAGCCATGGTGCTGAAAAACCACCACACCAAACACGCCGAGCTGGTGAACCGGGCCATCAGCATTGCTCTGCAGAGGAACAACACCGCTGTGCCGCCCAGCCTCACTGCTGCTGACGTCTTCTTCAGAGAGGTGTGTGTTCTCCTGTGAGCTGTTGCTGCTGTTGTGGTTAGTGTGAGTTTGTGGTTTCAAGGAAAGGCTATTTCTGGTGCTCTCCCAGGTGTCCCAGATCTCTTCTGTGTTTGACTGTCTGCTGGAGGAAGAGGAGCGGAGTCTGAAGGAGAACCCTGTTGACTCTGTGCAGTGGGCAGAGGTGGTTCTCATCGTCAACAATATCATCAAGGTACAAAAAGTTAACGATATCACGAAAGTTTAAATTTTGGATCATTCTGGGCAGAAAAATTAATTTAGTGAAGATATTTTTAGAAAATGATTGCAGCATCCTGTACTGTATGCTTTTTGTAGGACATTCTTCAGGCAGCCGGTCATTACAGAGAGACAAAGTCATCCATGTACAGAGCTTCAGAAAATGCTGCAGCAGAGCCCGAGTACATCCCATGGACAGGTGAATAGACTCATTGCATTGCATGAAGCTCCTTTATCGCTGCCTGTTCAATTTGATACTGTTGTGCGAATACTGAAAATTTTTTAACATCCGCCCTCCTCTAGCATCAGGTGGTGTCGGCGGCGTCCGCACAGTCATCTCCCGACAGCATGAGATCATCCTGCGCTCCGTGTACCCTCACGCTGACTCTGAGCTGCGCAGCGCCTTGTGCGAGCAGCTGGTGGCGCTGTTGGATATCTATTTAGGTGGATATGTGGCCCAGCTGACCTCACTGCAGCAGCAGAGGCCCCCAGGAGCACAACAGGAACGTTACAACAGCCTGGAGACGGAGTACAGCCAGCGCCGCTCAGAGCTACTTGCACCGCTCTGTAAGTGAACGAGTCTTATGAAGTCAGATGAGATTCACTTTTCTATTGAACATCACAAGTTGAAGTCCACTGCTTGTACAATGAGCATGTTTCACCACAGATATTTTGTTGTCATGTGTTGCAGTGGAGCTGCGTCAATACCAGTGGGTTGCAGCACTGGCTGAGAAGTACTGTGACTTTGACATTCTGGTTCAGATGTGTGAGCAGACAGACAATCAGAGCCGCCTGCAGCACTACATGACCAAGTTTGCAGACCAGGTACTCAGAGAACCAGAAACACCACAAAACCACCTCTGAAAAACTGTTCTAGTTTGTCAATACTCAGCTGTGGAGTTATGGTGTTATGTGGTTTATACAATATTTTTATGTTTTGATTGTCATCAACAAGTGGACTGAAGGATTTTTTACATTTGTTCGATGATGTTTCTCAAAAGAAAACATGATTAAAACCTGCCTCCCTTTCCCTCCTGAAGTCTAATTATTTGTTTGATGTCTACTCAGGTTTAAATGCTGCACTCTTACTCCATCTTGTCGCTCTCTGTCAGAACTTCGCAGACTTTCTGTTCCGATGGTACCTGGAGAAGGGAAAGAGAGGGAAGCTGCTTTCTCAACCAGCCACTCAGCATCAGCAGCTTGCCAGCTTCCTGCAGTCTCACCAACACCTGAGCTGGCTGCACCATATCCACGTCCACGACTACGCAAGTGTACGACAAACACATACATACACAGAGAAAGCAAATCATCACATCTCCTGTGCATTTAATTCATAACAGTGCATTTGTTTTTAGTCTTCTGAATCTTCTGTGTGTCCTCAGGCTCACAGGACGCTCTACAATCAGGCCAACTTAGAGACTCGGTACTTTGTGAAGAAGAAGACGCTGCTGGCTCTCAGTAAGCTGACGGTGCTAGCCTCAAACCTGCCAGAGGACCAGCTCAATAAACAAGTCAACGGTAAGAGCACAAGCTGCTTGTTAGACGACGATTTTACTCGCATTGAAGTCTTTGATATTTTGACCAAACAAATACTACACTGGCTTTAGGTTTGACTCCCTATCCTGTTGTTATTGAGTGCAGTCATTCCTCACCTTCTCTCTCCTCATTTCCTGACTCCCTCCAGCTGTGCTATCAAAAAAGGCAAAAAACAATTATAAAAGATTAGGATAAAATACAACCAAATGAAGGAATAGATTTGCTTTAGGACTCACTAACTTACTCGCTCAGTTAGTTGCACATTCCCTGTCTTACACTCACTTTCTTACTCACACTCACTGGTCTGCCAAGGTGACATAATCAATGAACTTGTTTTCTAACTTGATGCTGTTGTTTTTTTTTTTGTCCAATCAGACATCGTGGAGCAGGAGCGCTTTCTGCTTCATCAGGAGACTCTTCCTCGCCAGCTGCTTGAGGAGAAGCAGCAGAACCCTGACACCATGCCGCTGCTCAGCGCTCACAACCTCATACAGGTGACTTCACACAAGCACACACACACACACACACACGCACACACACATCCATGGCCTCACAGAAAAATCCACATCCCTTCAAGAACCTTGGACACAATTCCATTTAGGTCCAAAAATTGACGAATAGATTGCTTTTAGTCTTTACATGAATGCTTCTGGAACCAGATTACAGAGAATTTTAATAACTTTTGATGAACTTCCTCTCTTCTCCACAGCTGTACATCTGTGATGACAACAGGCGAGCCAATGAGTACGACTTCAAAAAAGCTCTGGATCTGCTCGAATACATCGAAGAGGTGACACCCTGATTTCTTGCTGCTCCGTTTGAGATTTGGCAGGTTTGGATTGTTAAAAAAGTCAACTAATGTGGTTGTTCTGTGTTTGCAGGAGGATGATGTGGACCTGGACTCACTGAAATGTGAGATCTTCGGAAAGGCCCTCAGGAGAGACGAGTAAGATCAGTCTGCCATGTTTCATGACTTTCAAGGAACAGTACATCTTCAAGACAACAAATGTTATGTAATAAAAGTTTGGTTGGAGGAAATCCATCCAAACGCTGTGGACTAAACATTCTCACTGTGTGTCAGTGATGCTCAGAAGTTTGTTATCGATCAGTTTTATTTCTCTCTCCCCCTCAGCTGGTCCTCTGCTGATGGCACAGATGACCCTCTGGAAGCTGCCAAAGACAGCATCTTTGTCAAAATCCTCCTCAAACTCATTCAGGAAGGTGAGACACTGGCAGTTCATGATGCCGATAAAGGAAGGAGGATAATTTATCTTGAACAAAAGATTAAAAACTAAGGGTTACAGGAAACAAGATCAGCTAATCATTCTGAAATAAAATGTCAGAGATACCTGAAAAGGAAACTGTTACAGTAAGAAATAACTTACCTCTCTGTCTCAACTAACCCCAGGCTGATAACTTCTGACACTTAAACTGAAGTTAAAAATCAGAGCACTTAACCACATGAACCATAAAATTTGTGCAGCTTTCATAGATAAGAACTCATCATTTTTGCTGTTTCACATACTTATCTATAATCATTAGTGAAGAAGTAGCCTGGCTAAATGAATGACAGGTTTCAAGTTCTTAGATTTTGACAAGGATTTTTTTTGCAGTTAAGATCAGCAATTGGTTTCATAAACTACCAAATATCAGTATCAATATCAGCAAAACTATAAGGACAAAAACAAGTTCAGGCTCTGCACATCCTTTCTAGATCTTTATTGTCAGGAAAAACATTTGTGTTTCAGGTGTTCCACTGCAGACGTACCTCCCTGATGTCAAAGAGCTGTTGGATCTGGATGAGCTGAGCAGTCTGAAGTCCAAACCATATTTTGAGTTTGTGCTACGAGCAAATTATGAGCATTATCTCCAGGCACAAATGTAACAACCTGCACTTCAGATCTCCTTTACCGAATGAATTTCAACATGTCTGTTTTGTGTTCTTTTCTAAATAAATATGGTGTTATTTCTGTATCTAGCCTGTAAGACTTTTTTAACAAACACTTTTTTCATGATTAACAAATCCAGGTTTATCCAAAGAAATTTTAAAAAAGTGCAAAAATACATTCAGTAAGACTTATATGAGATTTGCTAAATCATGACATCCTAACTTAGTGAATCTCCTTGAAAGTGAACGGTCATAAGTTATATGCTGGGAGGGGTTCTCTGGTGCTAGTCTATGGATTGCCTTAAAGAGACAGTAGCTGAAATAAAGCGTTTTGGCACAAAGGCTGACAATAGTTTTTAAATACAGCCTATGATAAGTAAAGAGTCCCTGAGCTATAAACCATGTGAGCAACTATAGAGTTATAAGAATGATATTACCCTCTCTTTAAATAAACTAGAAAACTGTAGAAATAAAGAAACAAGCTGTTTGCCAACAAGAAACAAAAGAATCTCAGAGAAAAATAAGTTGTCCAAAATGAATGAAAAGAATCCAAAAGTTCTTTTCATTGTTTTTCAATTACTTACAGTTTCTGCCACTTTAATGTTCCATTACAGCTGAGAAATAACGACTGATGAATATTAATAAAGTTATCCTGCAGTATAAAAGTTATGCCTCCACATTGTTACTTTGGAGTAATTAACGCTGTGATTTCTTTTAGGCATGTGTTGTATGAGAGCCAGGATACAGATACTATTCCTCATTATTTTGTGATAGGAAAGGAATAACCAAAGTTGATGAATGTCAACCTGAAAAAGCTTGATTTCGGTGCTCACAATTAATGACAACAAAACATTAACTTTGTTGGATCAGTTTTTTATTAGACCTAAGATTTTATCTGTGAAAGAGTATTTCTACCTCATGGTATAAATGTTTAAAAACCAACATTGTTTCAAACAGAAAAACTTGAAGCTGAGTTTGATAAAACAGGAAAAATACACTGTTTTTTTCTTTCTACTCTGTGACTTCTTAACCTGTGACATCAGCAACAGTAAGGGAACATGAACCATCAAACTCCCGGAGCTGGCCTGTTTTCGTCAGGACTTCCTCCTGTTAGGTGACGAGGGACAGATGTTGGATATAAATAGACCTGTGCTTCTTGCCTCACTGAATGCCACCCTGACAGAGCTCCTTTCAGAGTCCAGATCACCTAAAAACAATGCAAGTAGGTTAGATTGGGGACGTCACCTCTATAATTGTTCCATTTTACCTGCAAAGACAAACCTTAACCACTTTAACCAAAACTTAGTCTTCTGAAAGGGGAATAATTGAGGGAGCCTGATCCAGGTCAATACGCACAACAGCTGGTAATTTTCCTCCCCACACAAGGAGACGAGTATTACTAATACAGACTGTGTGTAAATACAGTGTTTATCTCTTGGCATGATCACAACACTAAATTGCTGAACACACTAGTTCATATTTTTGAATACAGAAAAAACAACTTTGATGTTGTTTGAGGACAGTGTTGGTTATCAATATCAATAAAACTTAAGATTGAGTCGCCGCTCACTAATTTAAATAGCATATAGATTGCTATATTTTTATCATCTTTGAGGGGATCCTGATAGCAAAAAAGATGATTTTTGATTAAGGTCAAAATGATTATAATCAGGTTCACATGGTGAAATAGTCAAAGCTGCCAAAAAGTCTACAAAGCAGTTCTCAGAAACACATTGCCAATTACAAAATCTGAACAAAAACACTAGAACTTTTGATAAAAGCAACAGGTAATATTTTGAAAATATGGAACAAAAGGAATATGTTTAATGTCCCTTTCAGAATTTTGAACTGGTTTTACATCAATTAAAATCAACTGATGCATTTTTAAGACCAACAAAAACAGATCATGGCATCAGCTACATGACGATAAAGAAAAACTTCTATTTCTGATGCTTGTTCAATTCACATGGTCTCCTTGAGAGCAAAGTGTGCCCTTATAAAATAGCCACATGAGCCTATAGCACAGCAACAAAAAGCTGGTCTAAGCCTAAGTCAGTTCAAACCATAAGCTTTATAAAAGGAGTTTTAAGTTTACTCTCAGAAGTACAGAGGATGTATCTTCCCATACCCTGTTAGGAGATGACTACAACAAAGAGGGGTCTGATATCTCAAGGCTCCACCTCCCGTACTGGTTTTAAATACATCTATCATCCTGGGATGGCCTGCATTCTCAAAGCATGCAGTTCTGGGGAGAAATAAAATTGTGCTGAAGATGAACATGTGGTCATGTCTGTAAAAGGGAAGTTATTTTGCCATCAAATACTCCAATAACATCAACTTCCTCAGTGAGACTGATGACTACAGCCTTGTCCCATACTTTTGGTCTGGTCATGTTCCATTTAAAACTCTCTCAGTCTCTGGTCTGCAGCTCTGTGAATCCCAACACCTCGGTGAGCTCAGTGAACAGTTGGACAAACACAAGCGAGTTTGTGGGCTCAGTGTTTGTCCCTCAAAGGGATCTTGTCTCATTCCGCAGCTGTCTGACATGCTGGAGGTGCTGACCCTCTTGCTCTAAAAATTGTGATGTTTCTCAGCTGCTTATGTTTTTGTTTCAGACTCAAAACCTGAACAAATAATCAGTTTTAGATCAAATAAAAACAGGTCTATTGACAGATTGGATGTTTGGAATTGGGAATGAAGCTACATGTTGACCAACACATCCACTTACTACACACACTGCTTTAAGAGTTAAAACTTTTCCTGGAACTAGATGTACTTTGGCTCAAGTTTGAGCTTTTAACACGCAAAAGTCAAGTAGCATGGTAGTGCTCCCTGTTTTTCAGATTCAACTGCCACTTAAACATTTTTTTAATAGATTTATATACTTGTTTGTTTCAATTAAGTTAGAAATACAGCTTTTTCATTTAAGCTTCTTGAAGGGTGTTATGCCTATGAGATTTTGTCTGTTAAAGTGTGAGTAATCATGAGAAGTATCAATTTTCATTTCTTTATTAAAGGCATGTAAATACAGATTAGCTCAGGGTTGGGGCCCCATGTGGGGTTGCCAGGTATTCAAATGGGGTCACCTGACCTTCTATCTAAAAAAGAATGACTTTTTATTTCCCAATCTTGACTTTTGCCCTTTTTCCCCTCAAAATTTTGACTTTTATCTCTTGCTTTTAACATTTTCATCTTAGAATTTTGACATTTCGACTTTTTATCTCAAAATTTCAACTTTGATCTCAAAATTAAAGCATTTATCTCAAATTTCTGCTTTTTGTTTCAAAATTTCTACATTTTGTCTCAAAATTTTGACTATTATCTTCAAATTTTAAGAAGGAAACCTTGAAACCATTGAAAGCAATGAGAATCTTATACGTTTACTATGTGGTATTGTCCTGTTTGTCAAGAGTATAAAGCCCAGTAAGCACAAAATACTTTTTGAGACAATGGATACGGACAAACGAAGATTTTATTCAAAAATAGAAATATTTAATAAATTGTCTTGAAAAGTGGAAAAATGTAAATGATAAAACGTTTTGACGGTCAGTGTGCTGGCACTGACAATGTCCTTCCTATCTCGCCATCATCTTCCGTGACATTTTAAGTTGTATCATTTTTATTCCATCCTGTAAAACAAATTTTCTAAAGATAAAGACAAAGACTAGTCTTCCATTGAAATAACAGTCTTAAAATTTATAATTCAAATTTTAACCTCGGCTTTAAACTTTGAAACACTGTACTATTATCTGTAAACTGTGTGTGGATGTGGTGTTGCTCCACACCAGCCGTTAACCGTTGCCGCTGCGTCGGTCTGGTCTCGCTCCATACACGGGCTCGAGCGCTCCGCCACGGCCTCGCGGGGGCTATCTCTCCATATATGGTCCTCCCGGCGCGCGAGCCTCCGTGTGGATTCTTGAGGACGCCCTCCCGCGCGACCATGTATGGACGAAGGGCCGGTTGAATTCCAGTCGAATACTCCGACATTCCGAGCGGCTGTCTGGGGAAAGAAAAAAAAACCTAACCGAGTGGTATGGAGGAGAAACGGGTATATAAGGACCCCGGTGGTCGCTGCCTGTCACCCCCACTCAGCTGGAACCAGCAGCAGTTAAACTTCCTCACTGACTCCCAGAGGCAAACAGAGGTAAGCGGCTTGATTATTAGAGTGGGATGAATGAAGAGAGTTTGAATGATGTGTGCAGTTAATTGAGCTTGGTGTGTCAATTTAATTTCATGAAGATGTTATGTATCAATCCGGATTCAAAGGATAAACACAGGAAGCCTGCAGTGAACTGTAGCTGGCTTCTGTTCACCTTCAGTGGTTAGAAAAAACAGCTTTTGTTTTGACAGGCAATAAGAAACTTCCTGTAAGGCAGCCAGACCTGTTGCATTCAGGTACTGTCGGAAAATTGGACGTTTAAGAGATTGACACTAAAACTAGGTTTAAAGTGGGGCTGGGCAGTTAATTGAAAATGAGATTAAATCGCAATAAGTCCTACTGCAATATTCTATTCGCAGACACTACAACATTATTTTGTAGTACCAAAGAGTCAAATTTTTGAAAACTACCTTTGAAAGAGCAACAATCTAAGTGGTGAAAGTGGTTAAAAAAAACTGACAAGAAGCAGCATCAAAAATAAGTCAGAGATGGAAAAAAAACTCGCCAGAAAATCGTTTTAAATGGGAGAAAATTGGGAGAAAACTTGGAAAATGATTGAACCTTTTTAGAGGCCCAACATTTATAGTATTTGTTTTTTATCTAACTTTTCTCCCCAATGCTTGTGTTTTTCTTATTCAAATTGAGAATGATAATAATGATAAAAAAAAAATCACCTCCTTCAGTATAGCGATTTTAAAGCAACAACACACAAGATGAAAAACCTAAAAATAATCACATAATATACAGTAATTGCAATAAAGGGGGAGATGATGGCAATTAGATAAATGTACACTTTGAATATGAATTCCGAAATGCTTGAGAAATTGTCCTTGTAGGCAGTACTGACTTTTACCTAAGTTTTTAAATCTTCAACTTAGTAATGCATGTGGTCAACTATAATAGTTGTTTCCACCTTTTTTTTATTATTGTAAACCCATTACCTTCATATTCAAAAGAGTTAAACAGTACAGAAGAACAATTATCAAAATGTGTGAACTGAAATAATAAAAATGAGAGAAACGTTAGAAAGACAAAACACTGAGAGACAGCAGCAGAAAACTAAAGCTGCTGGAGTTCAGGTGTCGGAGTTTATGAGGAGCACTTGAAGGCATCATTACTCCAATGAAGGTTGATGGTGTTTCTGCTTGTCAGTGTGGCCTTGTAAACTGTAGTCAGGTACTTTTCAGCACTCTTATTCAATGATAAACAGAACCAAGAGACCTCAAGTGTTGTATTTGTAGTGAGCTTTCGCCACGAAATAAACTTCAAGCAGAACAGAGGAGATAAATATAAATGCTCCACTATTGAGGACTCAGAGAAAGGAGAGTTAATAGTTTACAATGACAGTCTCTTAGAAAATTAAAAGGTCTGATAAATTTTCAGACCTTAAAAAATGAAACCAAAGAAAATTAATTCAAAGGGGAAACAAGTCCGATTTAAACTTTGACGAGCATAGAAATAAACAAAATATCTGTTTGTGCTGTTTTCTGTTAAGATAAATAATTTGTTTCAATGAATCCGTGTTTCTTCTTCAGCATCTGACTTGTGACTCTTTCAGATTAACCTGCAGACATGTGTGACGACGATGAGACCACTGCTCTCGTGTGTGACAACGGCTCTGGCCTGGTTAAGGCTGGCTTCGCTGGGGATGATGCTCCCAGGGCTGTGTTTCCCTCCATCGTTGGCCGTCCTCGTCACCAGGTACACACAAGGAACTCCCATTCTTGCTCTCTTATTGATCACTCTTTGGTCTTAAACACAACATGACCTGTTATGTTTTCCGCTGTTATCAATTTAGCTTTGTGAAATGTCCAGCTAATCCCACACCAACAAGCTTTTATACATGTTTGTGGAGTTTTCTTGACTTTGAATCCTCATCTTTTTATCTCTTTCCTCTTAGGGTGTGATGGTGGGTATGGGTCAGAAAGACTCCTACGTGGGTGATGAAGCCCAGAGCAAGAGGGGCATCCTGACTCTGAAGTACCCCATCGAGCATGGTATCATCACTAACTGGGACGACATGGAGAAGATCTGGCACCACACCTTTTACAACGAGCTGCGAGTGGCCCCTGAGGAGCACCCCACTCTGCTGACAGAGGCCCCACTCAACCCCAAAGCAAACAGAGAGAAGATGACCCAGATCATGTTTGAGACCTTCAACGTCCCTGCCATGTATGTTGCCATCCAGGCCGTGCTCTCCCTGTACGCCTCAGGTCGTACCACTGGTGAGTCTGCTGTTACTGCAAACAAGCTCTCACATACATGAGAACATGGATTTCAATTTACCCACAAAAAAAGAAAAGAAAATGAAGCTGAAATTGTGAATCTCAGCCATTCACTGAAAAATGATTTAATTGCTTTGGATGGGCATTGCTTGCCTTCATTGCTCAGATTTAACCCTCTTGTTTCTGCCTCAGGTATTGTTCTGGACTCAGGTGATGGTGTGACCCACAATGTGCCCATCTATGAGGGCTACGCTCTGCCTCATGCCATCATGCGTCTGGACTTGGCTGGTCGCGATCTGACTGACTACCTGATGAAGATCCTGACCGAGCGTGGCTACTCCTTTGTCACAACAGGTAAAAAATACATCAGTCCAACCTTAAAATACACTTCATAAAACCTTCCATGAAAATGTATGTCTCTAAGTGGGAGTCTGGTGTGTATAACCTTACTTTCCAATTAGATATCAGTTGTTTTAAGCACAGTCTGACCTTTCCTCTGTGTTTCCAGCTGAGCGTGAGATCGTGCGTGACATCAAGGAGAAGCTTTGCTATGTGGCTCTGGACTTTGAGAATGAGATGGCCACTGCCGCCTCCTCATCCTCCCTGGAGAAGAGCTATGAGCTGCCTGATGGTCAGGTCATTACCATCGGCAACGAGCGCTTCCGCTGCCCTGAGACCTTGTTCCAGCCCTCCTTCATTGGTACGTAGCACCAACTGTTTGAAATGTATTTACAGTTAGGAAAAACCGATCAAAGCAGGCCAAATCTCACTTTTTGTATCCTAAATCTCTCTTCTGTGTTCTTGATCAGGAATGGAGTCTGCTGGTATTCATGAAACAGCTTATAACAGCATCATGAAGTGTGACATTGACATCCGTAAGGACCTGTACGCCAACAATGTGCTTTCTGGTGGCACCACCATGTACCCTGGTATTGCTGACCGTATGCAGAAGGAGATCACTGCTCTGGCTCCCAGCACCATGAAGATCAAGGTACAACAAACACTCAGATAACACACAAGGAAATTTATGAAAGTGTAAGAAGCGTTTTAGGGCACAAATAATTATAACCTTTGTCCCTCGTCTCCTGCAGATCATTGCTCCCCCTGAGCGTAAATACTCCGTCTGGATTGGTGGCTCCATCCTGGCCTCCCTCTCCACCTTCCAGCAGATGTGGATCAGCAAACAGGAGTATGATGAGGCTGGTCCCAGCATCGTCCACCGCAAGTGCTTCTAAACACCTCGCTCCCAAAAAACAACTCAGGATCTGCAAGGCTCCAGCATCCCAGGACTATGATTCCTAAGACCATGGCCTGACCTGTATATATGTTATTTATTCCTTCTGTTATTATGTATTTGACTTTCTGAATGTGAATGATATACAGTGTGAATGTGAGAGAGAAGTGAGTGTTGGCTTCAAGGTACGACACATTACAAAAGACCAAAAAAGAAGCAAGAAAAATAAAATCCTTTTATTTTCCACTTACTGCTTCTGTTGTCTTTTATCAAAGACTGAACAAGATTGCAAAATCTTGTCCAGAAAAAAAGAGAAAAAATTGTGACATGTATCCTGTTTATTAATCTTCACTTGGACTGGAAAAGTGGTATTGCAAATAAAAATCAAGTATTTAATTTCTTACTAAAGCAAGGACCAAAAAAAAGGATTTAGATGCACCTAAAACACCTTTGGGTGGTTCAATCACCAGAGTGCGCTATCTGAAATTAAATGTATTTTTAAAGTGGTGTTTTTATGCCTTTTACCAATCAGATTCCAATACTAAATGTTTCAAAATTTTGGGTTGTGGGGTAAATCTGTGGTGGTGTTGTCCTGGAATGAGGCTGCTGATCACTAAAGTCATGCAGGGTTTCAATAAAATTAACGTAAGACTTGCTCAAATCATGACTTCATCGGAGGAGAACTGTTCTTAACAGGATTAGTTTGTCTTTCTTGAAAAAGAACGGCAACGTTTTTGATGGCAACAGTGGAGTCAGCTTCTAGAAAATCACATAAAACTGCTCCAGAGCTGTCAGAGGGACAATATAAAGCCTGAAAATGAGAACATGTAACTACAGGAAATTAAAACAAAGGATCAAACAGTTATGAGCTTATTGAAAGGATAGAGATGATAAACAGCAACTCAAAGCCTTCTCATAAAAATATCTGTGTGTCATAAACCATTAAAAACCCACTTCATTGATCTGAATCTGGGGAAAGAGTGAAACCAGATCCTTCATTACATTTATGAAGCTCTCAAAGCAAACACATAGCTCCACTTTAAATGCTGTTAAAAATCCAGCTGCCCCTGCATGTGCCAAAGTAAACAATAATTTGGCACACTGAAGCTGTTGTCTTCTGCTAGCACTGCTGATCACAGCAAGAATTTAGACTGTATATACTATTAAAATATCTTAGCATAGATGTCAAGGCCTCAGTTCCCCCAAATATTCAGTAGGGTGGATTTAAGTCAATTATATTCATAATTTGTAAAATAACAGAATAGAAGATTTATTACATTCTATGATACTCTTTAGGAAATAGGTAAGACTTTGTTTTTAGTTTTTTAATAAGTCCAGTGTCTCTCACCTGTTGCCATGACTGCACAAATGGAGAAAGGGTACACATGCGCAGTCAGTCCTCTGCATCTTAAAGAAAAATCATATTTCATTCTTTATTACCACAATTTATTACCACGCGATATCAACCGGAAGTAGGTTCTCATTTTTATTTCAAAATTAAAGCTGTGATCAAATAACCTCAAACAGGTTTATAACCTTGTTCTCCACTGACAGGTGTCAGTGCTACCACCTACGACAACATTTTTAAGATCAGTTTCTGTACGGACATTATACCAGTGCTATTTGCCAGAATGAAACCACTCAACATTTACAACAAGCCATGATTGTCTTCAATCAAAAATGCTGCTTAACACTGTGTTTTTGTTGCAAAATTATAAAAAACACTCTAAATGATTTAATTCTCTGGAAACTAAGTGTGAAATATATTTTTCTGTCATTGTTTATATATGTAACTTCAGATATCCTGCTTGTAAGGTTGTTTCAATGATTGGAATAATTGAAGACAATAGTTCCTTAACATGTACCCCACCACTACCACCACCACCAGCCACTTACCCACCAAAAAATAATAATAAAGATTAATGAAATAACATTAAATAAATCAGTTTTCACAGTTTTTGCTGTTTTTGAACTGTATATGAAAACTGACATATTGTGTAAAATTAGGTTAAAAAAACAACCATGATCATGCTCAAAGGACAAACCATCTGGATGGGTTTGTTGCAGAAAAAATGATTCAACAGGTCCAAAACCTCTACTTTTATCTCCGGCTTATGCATCCAATACACTGTTTCAGGCCAAATGAAGTTCTGCATCTCAGTTATTGTCTCTAAAAGACCATTCAAGCTCTTCAGAACTCATCATTCTGTTATAGGATAACAAATTTGTCCTTCATTTTTTAAAATGACAAATCACTGAAGTTAAATCATCCCATGCAATTCCATTGCAAATTGTTAAGCAAGTCAGTAAAGATCATCCTTTGGTGTTATCATGGAATTTGGCCAAAACATACACATATCAAAACTGTCTACATGAAGTGTTGACATCCAACTTACAATGAAAAAGCATGATTCAACCTTTTTTAAAAAGCTTCAACTGTCTGTTGAAAACTCTCACACCATTTTTCAAAATGTATCAGAATAAAAAAAATGACCAACAATTCTTTTAAATGTCATGTCAGAAACATTCCCTTAGTTTTCATGATTATTGTTTTAGCCTGTGCTTTTATTTTGATACTCCACACCGGAAGCTCTCGTTGTCCGTTGAAGCAGCTTGGCTCGTAGCTCTGGATGTTTGTGATCTGTCAGAGAAACGGAGCGATGCCAGTCGTCTCACCGCGGGACGAAAAGGGTAGACTGGGTTTAAAAATTTAGACTGAACGTTTTTGGAATGAGGTCTGGGTGAGTAAAAATTAACATTTAATACAATGCTGTTTATAAATGAACATCATTTTTATTTTTTTGAGGGCTCACAGTGTTTACAAACGGGGCTGAACGATGGCAGGTGAGGATAACGGTTGTGAATATGGCTGGAGCCTGTTTTTACACCATATTATTGTCAAACTCAAAATTATCAACACTCGAAATGTCGTTATATACTACAACCAGGCTGCACGGCTAATAAACATGTTTATGTGGTTCAGATATGGACTAAGGTTTTGAGAAATATCTGGGGTGTGGGTGTGACAACAGAATATGAAGCCTCAAAACAAGATATTGAGTAACACTGTAAAAAAATCTACATTGATTCTCCAACAATATGAAGCTATTTGGCATAAATGATTCTAAATATTGACCTATTTTTCAGGGGATCATGTAGGTCAGCTCAGGCAAATAAATATTTAATTGGATTTGTTTCCACTGCAGCCAACAGGTAGTGACTTAAATGATGAAAATTGAAAATATGAAATTTATGTGTAGGCGGGAGGACTCCTTGCAGAACTATATGGTCCGTTATCAGTCGTGATGTATGATGGAATAGCTTCAGTTTCACACTCTTCTGTGGTAAATCCATAATAAGCCTCAATCCTCCTCTGCCCTGGCTGTAATCTGTTGAGACAGGAGATGGGCGGGGCTTACAGGTAAACCACACCTGCCATGGTGACGTCAGCAACAGTCAGCAAGGATTTAAGGTAGAAAACATTATATAATTAGTGTAAATTTCCCCGTGCTAGGCTACATTATTTTGAAGTTATCAATATTTGGAGCCAGCTTTAGGTTAAGGGTATCAAACAAAGAGGATAATATTACTATGGGAACATGTATTATATTTTATTCATGATATTGTATTTCTACATTGCTTTTCATTACATCATATCACATTTTGTTGTGCTGCATTGTTATATTGTACCATACAAATGGTATAGTATCATACTGCGTGGTATTGTATGTATAAAGGCTGTATAATATTGGGGAAAAAATATTTTGTGATATTTTTGTTCCCTGTGATGTATATCACAATATTTCTTTTAAAGTTTACTGCTTTCTCCCTTACTCCCCTTGAAATGATGATTACAGACTCTCCTAATTGGCCCTGTCTCCCTTTTACTCTGTGGAAATTATTTGTGTTTGCAAATAGTCTTAATCGTGTTGATATCCATTGGTTTTTGGTATTGATCTATAATAATATAATATATAATAATTCCTGTAAGTAATTCCTGTAATATTATATAATGCAATGAATTGTATGCCTTGGGATATGAATATGCGATGGTGACACTTAAACAATATATAGCGCAGCTCTTATATGTACTGTATTGTTTCCAGTTATTTTGAAAGAATTGTGTCATTTCAAGAGTTAACCTGCATTTCTTACCTCTGCTTATGACACACTGTGCTGCAGATATCAATTCAGAGAAGATTTTTTGTTTTAGCCTTGTTTTAACCCTTGTCTATATCACTCCCTGCGTTTCTTTAGTGTTTACAGAGTAAGACACGAGCAATAACAAGAACCATGGTAACCAAGAAGGTCCGCACAGAGTACATGAAGAAGTTCAAAGATCCCAGATGGGAGACATTCTCTAAATGCTATGAGGACTCTGTGAAGTACCGCCTGACCCGGCGGGTGATGGAGCACTCTCACAAGCCTTGGTTCTGGGAAGGTTGGGAAAGCAGCTCAGACTCCAGTGGTTGGTCCACTCCCAGGCTGACCAGGAACAAAATCGCCCCCCTGTCCCTGCCTCCACCTACATCCTTGGAGGTGAAGCAAAGGCAGCCCAGCCCTGGACCAAAACCACATTCTGAGGAGGGAGAGGCTGAGGATGGAGCTGGAGAAGAAGCAGCTGTAGATGCTGCACCACCTGAAGGTGAGGAAATCTTTGGATATCTTTTACTGAGTTTTAGTGTAGAAATGTTAATTAACTTAGTATTTCGACACAAATTTGAACCATCTTTCTGACGATTTAATGTCAAACATTCTTTGACCCTGACTTCTGTGATGTTTTCCTACTTCCTCTATTTTTGTAACTTGTAAAATAACACTTTTCATATCAGGAAACATTTGCACATTTTATGCAGGAATGAATTTATTAACACCTGCTCAGCTGATTTTTTTTTTTCACACTGACTCAAGATTTTTCAAAATGATTATCCCACAGTGAACTCACCATGTTTGCACCTGTTCGCCTGTTTATATTCTGCTTTCAGGAATATTTCAGGGTAATTTAGCAAATCCTGAGAGGAGTTTCTCTGCACTCCTGAGAGAGTGTTTTTTCTGTCAGTGCGAGGGCCAGAGGCTTCAGCTAAAAATATTACTGAAGGTTCAGTGACCAGATTGGACTGTTTCCTCCTGTTCAGACTCAAAGATAAAGGACATTTTGTGTCCATATACAGGGATTCATTTCACACAGCAGTGAGTCAGAAGATCAGTTGATGTTTTGTGAGATAAATATTAGCTCTAAAAATGTTCCACCAACTGCTGGGCTCCAGATTAGATTCTTTACACAAATATTACATGTTTCAAGAATTCATTTCAGGATATGTTCCATCTGCCACATATGCATAACAAACATTAACAAATTGAATTAAACTGAAGTTATTCTGAAGCCTTTCTTAACAAATTTTGGGATGAACTTGGGTTAAAACAAGCAGCTTTAAGGAACCTATTCTTTTGATTTTAAGATTCCTTAAGGGGTAAAATGTATTTCATGTATTTGCTGATACTGTCTTTCTTATTGTACAGTCAAACACAGCAAAGGAAAATGTCAGTGAAGGCTTTTTGTAGCTGTAAATCTTTGAATCTCTCTGCCTTCAGTCTGGTTATGACCCAGACGTGAAGATTTAATGTTTAAATGGAAAATGTTTTTTGTTTTAAGAGGTCATAAGGAAGCCAAAGTTTCTCAGTGGCTCTAACCTGCAGCATGTATTTCTGTGTCTAAGTGGTAGAAAATGGTGTGAATGAAGCCAGCGGGGGATCAGTGGAGGCTGCTCCAGACAACAGCGGACCTTCAGACGACACTGACAACGGCCCTGCAGACACGCAGTCATCAGATGGCGAGCTATTAAACCCTGCACCCAAAAGACGCCACCGCCGTCGTACCCCTAGGTCTGAACCTGAACATCGGGACAGTTCCCATGATGAAAAACCAGCCGTCATCCGCAAACCACCTAGAGCTAAGAGTCAGCCGGCAATTAGCACCAAAGAGAAGGAAAACCGGAGACCATCTAGCCGACTGGACTGGATGGAGAAACAGACAGAGGTCAGGAGGACGCCAAATGATGTGAGTCTTCATACACGCACAGAATTGAACCTTTCATTAGATTAACCTTAAGTCTATTTACCAAAACTTTACAAGTGGATTTATCTGTGGTGGAAGAGGTTTTCAAGTAGTTCAATTCAGAAAAAGCAGCCTCCCTCAGAGGACAATTAATTCACCACTTTCACCTCTTACTCAATAACAAAAAAATGTGGTTCTAATATTCCTTAACTTTTGGTGTTTTTACAGTCTCTTCAGTTCAGTCATGTCTTTGCGATGTTATTTCATAATATGATAAAGACTTTTTCAAAGTGTGTCAGAGGAAATCAACCTGCATCCCAGGAACCAGAGAAGCAAAACCCTGTCACCAAACACTCCATAGACATTAATAATGAAACAATGGCATGCTTTTTGGAAATGACCCCTCTCTGGTTTCTCCTCTCAGAGTAACACATCCGACGCCTGCGTCCAGACCCGCAGGGAGTCCAGCAAACGGGGCTCCAACCTGGACCGTCGGCGGGCTCGTTCAGCAGACCTGGAAAAAGTGAGGAAGTCACAGCTGACTGTTGTGGATGACCGCTGGATTACCGAGTACATGCGTTGTTTCTCTGCCCGGCTGAGGTAGAAACGGGCTCCTCCACCTCCAAAATGAACCTAAAAAAATGTTTCCTCACAGAGCAAGTATTGAATAGAGGGGTAAGAGTTGGTTTTCTTTTTTAAGCTGAACCAACAAGAGAAACTCAAAGCCTCCTAAAAATTAATCAAACCAGAATGACTGTATTTTTAGATCAGTAAGAAAAAGTTAAACAGTGGTCAAATATTTTACCTTAAGATTTCACCAAGACACTTGAATACCTCATTGTACTTTTCATGAAAAGGGGGTTGTTCCTGCAATCAAACGATGACATAAAGTCACATTTACCCTTGAAATAGACATGTTGTATTCCCTTATTTTGGTATTTAGAGTTTTGCGTTTTTTTTAAATACTAAATAGCACACAAGTCTCTTTGGCTGGTTCACTCTCAGTTCTCAACCAGAATTTTGCCCAGAAAGAGAGCTCTAAAAATCCATTGCACACCATCTGCTCGGTAGCAAACCTCAGACAAAAACAGTTAGCAACCAACAAGCCAGATATCTCCCTCAGGAGGTGGTAGAACCAAAAAGCAAAGCTTGAATTAAACAATATTGGACCCACACTTATCAAATAGACAAAGAAAAACAACTAAAAATGAGTGATTATGAGGCTTTGTGATTTGAAGTGGCTAAAATAGAGATGAGCATTGTAATTAAAAATCTCTCCCTGCTTCTTTATAGGACTTAGAGCTGAAGAAAAACAGACCAGTGATTGAACAAGGCGTCCTTTTGTTCATCCAGTTTTCTTAGTACTCACTGGTGACTTGAAATCAAAAAGCTAATTTCTGGACTATAACTCACCATTTATGATGTTACTGACGATGTAAAGAGAGGAAAGTTTACTTGTTGTTTCAGCTTTGATCGGGAGCAAAGTGCTGCTGTCGAGGAGAAAAACAACTACCATTATACTGCAATTTCATTTACCATGATGTGTTGCTTATGTGGGCGCTGACACGTGACTGGACGGTCTCTTTTTAGGAGCTTGACTTTGCTGAATCTCTGACAGATTTAATCTGCTTTTAGATGATAAAACAAATGTACTTTCAACATTCAGGATGATTAAGGATCAGATATGCAATGGTGGCTATTCTCTTCTTAGTGAAAAGGTGCTGCAGAGTTATTTTCACTCCTAAGCATCTTTAGAGGTCTTTTAAATGTTCTGCAGAGGTAACCTTTACATTTTAGTACATCTATATTTTTTATGAGTGGAAAAATCTGAGGCTGAATGAAACCCCAAGACCAAATGTGACTGTTATCATTTAATCTAAAATATTACAATAGGTTTCTGCCACTATTATATATATCTATATATAGCTTCAGTTATTTATTTTGTTATTGTTGTTTTTCTCTGACTGCAGCGACAGACTGCAGAAACACTTGAGATATGCTGGACTGTAATATTTGAAAATTTGAGAGTTCACTCATTTCAAGATTGTATAAAAAGTCAAAGATTAATATTAGAATGTATCTAATTTGTTGTGTTTTTATTTAAAAATTTTCCCCCATTGATTTCAGTTTTGACTCAAATGGCAGCTGTGTGTGTGTGTTTCTAACTAAAAGGCAGCAGAAAGGACCAAACTGGAGTATTTTTGATATTTGACTACTTTGGATGCAAAGATTTGAATCTAGATTAGAAAAATAAGGACAATAAGATTTATCAAATACTAAAACTAGTGTATATGGTGTTTTGTGCATGAATAACTGTATTTTAATCAGTGTTATATTCATAATACCTGCAGAGTTTACTTTTTATTTTTGCAGCTTTAAGATGCAGCCTCTTTGATAAGAAACAACTTTGAGAGCTTGCGTGGTGCTTTACTTCATTAACAGCTGTGGTAAAAGTTAAACTAATTCCTGATTTTGGATTAACTACATCAGCAGAGGACCAATGAACCAAACTGAATAAATGACACAAAGTTTTGGACTTTTGGAACAAAAACTCACACTCTTTAAACACAACAACACTTTTGTGCTTTATCTGAGGTTTATTTGCAAACTTTTTAAATGCAGCTCACCAGTATTGGTTTTATTGTGTTGCTAAGGCAGCTGAAGCTTATTTGCCTCTCATGTATTCTACACTTCACCCTAAGAACACATCAACAGGAAAGATAATATTTTAAAGAATCTCTTAATGTTCAGGGTTAAATGGTCAGTGACACTTCAGTAAGTGAAATAATGAAATGTTTTAAAAAGTTATTTACAGTTACTTTGAGAAATTCCAGCAAGGTTTTTTAAACTGAAGATGTCATCCTGAAGATAAAGCTTTGTTTTACAAATCTGTAGTGTCTTAGTTTAAAGTCCATCATTCACTGTATTCAAGAACTTTCTTTCTTCTGATGTGCTCAAAATTCAGTTTTTCATATAAATAATACATTGAATTAAGCGCCACTTATAAGACAGGCCCCACTCCTCCTTTGGAGCACACAGCTTTATATACTCATGAGGTTTTGCAAATAAACACCTTAATTTATGTAAAATCAAGACTTTTTCATGTTTTTCGTACATGTAAAATGAAATTGTGGAATTAGGCCAGCATTTGTTCAAATTAATGACTTTTTTCTCTTATTCTTTTATTTTCTTATCAAACTTGTTTCAATTTTCTTCAATCACAACTTATTTTTCACATCAGACAGCATACCTGTAAATTTACAACCTCACACTCTTAGTGTTATGAGCAGTGTTTTGTTGATTTTACAACCTTGTTCTTTCAAATTAAAGGATCTACCCTGCTACAAAGATCACTATTCTGTATCTTTGGCTTAGTTCTTATAGATCTGTAACTTCGTAAAATTATGACTGTTTTTTTTTTTTTTTTTAAATAGTAACTTTTTCTCTGGATATTGATTTTATCCCAAGAGCTATAATTTCCTTCATGCAGTCATCACACCTTAATGGAATGAGTGATATGATAAAGAAATGAGGTGTTCATCAGGATTTACTTCCAATGAATTTGTAAAACCTTGAGAACTTGCTTACATGTGAAACAAAGTCTTGAACCAGCTTAATGTTTATATTCTGTGATGAGATGCAATGAGGTCAAAAGGGAATTCTTAAAAAAGATAGTACTCTAATCATATAAAAAGTAATTGAAGTCTTTTATCTAAACTTGGTAAACTTTGTTTTCAAAAGCTGTTCTTTAAATCAATAAACCAGACTGACTGTTACAGTGATGTTTTACTGATCGTCTCACCTGTTAGTTTATTGTATCTAACGATTGTAAATATATGTAGATGTCATTGTGACTGAAACTGAGGGCTAAAGTTCTTCAATTGTCTGTTTATTACTGTAATGTATATTTTCAGATTTAATATCTGAATGTTTTTTTTTATCTCACAGAGAATGTTTACTGATCTACTCACACCGGCTGAACCTCATCACAATGAATGTGCAAAACTATTTTTTCTCTGTTTGTCACAGTTTTTGAGAGTTCAGGCTTTATAACAACTTGGGCTTCCATCTGTTTCCAGTAACTGTATTAAAATTTCACTTTATTGACCCTTTATCTCTTTTCAGAACACAGGCTGAAACATTTTGGGTAGAAGGGCACAGATTTCAAACAAAAAAAATGTGATGAAGGTTTTGATGTTTTAGTTTTGTTGATTTGTTTTTTCTTCATTCCGACAGGAAAAATAGAGAGCGCCTTTTTTCTTGTTAAGTTCCTAAAACAGTACAATATAAGAGGTTTGACTTGAAATGTATTGATTGTGATGATGTTGAGTGCTTTTAGGTGAGTGAAATGACTTTAAAGTTGTTTGGTATATAAGAATGTGCATTATTTCAGTATTTTCTCCCTAAAATAAAAAAAAAAAACTGTTTAACTCCCTTCAGCATCTCAGGTAGAAAGAAGCTCATGTTTCACAAAAGCTTAAATGAAAAGGTTTGTGTGTGTGTGTTCAGACAATCACAGGATTAAATATAATGAATTGTCATTGAAGAAAATGTTATATTCAAGGTGAAAACAAGCACCAAACTAAAAGTATTAACCATAAAGAGTTTCTGAAATGCACTTATGAGAAAGGGATTTGTATTTTCTTGCTGTATCTCAACTTTAACTGTGAGTTTATGTGGTTTAATGGCAGATGGAATAAAGATGTATCTTATGGTTTAATATTTAATCAGATTCTACACTTCATCTGGGCTGGTTTACATTTTTGTTCACTGTAATTGTATTTGAAAACATTCACAACAGCTTTTATTTTCATCCACTCTGCTGTGAATAAATCAGATTTAAACAAAACTGAAGCTGAATCATTTATTATTTATTTTTGGGATGGCCTGGCGTCGACTTTCGATGGGGGTAGAAAATACCAATGCTTTTAACTTGGGCCATAACTTTACATTTTAAAGCATCTACAAGACAGAAAGATGTTAAAGTTCGTGTGTAGATGCAGTCAAACATACTTAATATCTCCTCCCTTTGCAGTATATTTATTCACTGAAGACCAATCAGAGCTGGCTTTGGTTTTTTCACAGTGAGAAAAAAAGTCGACTGAAATTTCTGTACATTCCATTTTTATTTACAGCAAAAAATGACTCAACTCAAACAAATGCTGTTTTTCACAGATGAGCAACATTTGTAAGCTTTCAAAAAATCATCCACATCAGTTTGAGGAAAGAAATCATTCTTGTAAAATTCTGTACAGCTTCTCTGCAAAATCGAGAATAAAAACAAAATAACCAGGGGAAAAAAATCTGGGTTTTTTAGTTCAAAATGAAATATAAAAAGCAGAAACGTCATCAAGAGGGGAGTCCAGCAGCAAGGATGCTTCCCAGCAGTGTTCGATCCTTTAGAGCATTTTCAACATCTTTCTCCTCGATTTTCAAAAAAACCTGGGGAAACAAAAACAGCCGTCAGAACAATGAGCCTCTAAACATAAAACAAAGAAACTGTAGCTTTCAGTATGTGGATAATGTCTTTTTGGTATATTACTGTAAATTCCTGTCTATAAGCTGTTGCGATAAGGATTTTAAGGGGCTAACAAGCTTCAAGCTGCCCATACATTTAGCAATTTCGTCCACCCCGACCCCACTAAACTGAAGCCATTCCACCGGCAGATTTAGCCAGGTGTGGCCTATAAATGCACAAATTGTTTATTCTTTTTAAATTTAGTGGGTGTCACTAATATTACAATTACAATAACAATGTGTGTTCAAAAGTCCAGAATTTACGGTACTTTAATTCAATTATTCTATTGAGGACAGACATGATTTGCATGCAGCTCTGTTATCAGTCATTGAGTTTGTTCTTTTTACCTTAGTCAGTCGAGCCTCTTTTGCTTTCTTCATAGCGAAGATCCCCCGGCTCTCCAGCAGACTGCATAGAGACAAACACTCGCCTTGACCGACCGCAGACACCTGCCGCTGAGCGCAGAGGCGGCTATACACCTCATGGAGCTGAAACAAACACAGATGGAGTCCACATTTTAAAACATTGCTGCAGTGACACCTAATGGACGTTTTAACAGCTGCAGCCAGGTGATGTCAGCTACTCGTGCGTTCTCTCTCACCTTCCCCAAGACGATTTCTTTGCTCTTCCCGTTGCGTATGAGCAGCAGCAGGCAGCAGACCAGGAGCTTCTGCTGCAGGGGGAAACTCTCTCCATCTGAACTGCTGCTCTGAGACGCCATCCGGTCACCATAAACCTCTGACAGCACCCTCGCCACCTGAGGGAGGCTGACCCGTGCTGCTGCTGCAGACAAAAAAAAATGAATTTAGTTTAGTTGAAAGAGTCGGATGGAAAGAGCTTTCAGGAGATGCAGCAACACTCACCTTTGTCTTCAGATGTTTGCTCTGATGCTTTTTTTCTCTTGTCGGACTCTACGACCTCAACAGCCCTCCTGAAAGGTAATTAACATTACAGTATTTATATGATGACAACAAGATCTGAATGGAATAGATACAAATGAAACTGCAGAAACAACAGAGGTTGACTTTTTTTTTCCATAAAGGTAGAGACTCATACCTGCAGATGTCCAGAGCTTTCCTGGCATCTCCTGACACCGCCGACACTTTCCTGGCACAGAACTGAACGGCTGAAGCATCGAGGAGTCCTTCAGCAGATGCCTGAGAGGAGGAATGAGGTATTAAATGATAAATGAGGATCTCATGATTTACACTTTTAATGAGCAGAGTATGAAGAAGTTACATTTACCTGTGTGAGCCTGTCTTGTACGATGGCTGCGAGCTCCTGTCGACTGTAAGGAGGGAAGTGTAACAGCAGGGGGCGACAGTGAGGGCGAGCCTGTAGTCTGGGCAGGATGCGGTCAGTCAGATCCAGAGCGTTTGCAATGCCTGTGGAAACATAAAAGGTGATGAGTGTGTTTTCTCTTCTCTCTGTTTCCATGACCCTTGCTGGCTGTCTATCATAAAGCTTAACAGACATGGAAACAGATTTATTTCTGCTTGTGCAGCTAAAATGCAAACACGTAAGATACTCACCAATGAGACAGAGGCGAGACTTAGGCAGGTACGGCCACTCAAAGATGGTGTACAGGACATCCTGTGCTTTACTGTCCAGCTGATCCATCTCATCCAGAACCAGCAGCCTGGGGACAAAAAGGAGACAAGGTCAGAGGATTAGCACTCTTATTTTTGCCCTTGTTAAGCTCAAACAAGTTTTTAACTCAAGCAAGTTTTAGGCCTTGAAAACTTAGCCATAACAAAACAATTATCTTCCCTTATTCCTTTTTGGAAATACTTTCGTCCTCAACTGATTTATAAAAAATTGTCTACAAATAATCAGGCAAATCTGTCAAAAAGTACAGCTCTAAGTATGCCTGACCCATAGGTAGCGCTGTTTTCCAAGCGTTAAACCTGTGCCAGCCAACCAGAATGAATGTGGTTTCCTAGATAAACTGGTAACATGTGGACATGGCCCTAGAAAGTGTTACAGTAAAGATCATGCTGAGAGAAGAGCTTTAATTACATTTATATACAGATAACTGATTTATTTTACCTATTTGGCCATTAACTAAAAGTTTTTTGACACAGGTACAATGCAGGGTTCATGTCTGTGCTTACTCTTCAAGGTCCAACTTCAGGTAGTTTTGTGACCTGAAGCTTCAATAGAATCAAAAGTGTTACTGTTGCTACATCTGTTACTCACACAGCAGGCCCAGATGAAGTCAGGAATTTCTGTAGTCCATTCTGTCCGCCTGGTGCTCTTAGCTTCTCAGCCAGCAGCGGGAAGATGGCGTGAGAGCTCCTGAGGGTCATACAGTTCACCACCACGGTCTGAACGGACGACAGCTCCGTCTGACAGGTAAAAAAACACAGGATTCAATCAATACATATATCAGCGACGACGACAGAAACTACAAGAATAATTCAGACGCCTATGATTACAACTGCTGAACTGACAATGCACTGCAGCTGCAAATAACCTTGGTGTTTAAGTACCTTCATTTCCTGCAGCACACAGTTGAGGCAGGCCGTCTTGCCAGTGCCTGGAGCTCCTGAGATGTAGACGCTGCCTGGTAGCTTCTGCAGCACCTTCTCCTCCAGGAAGGATTTAATGAATCCCCGCTCCTTCTCCCTGGACAGGAGGCGCTCGGGGATGGCGGTGTGAAGTGCCTGCTTCACGCTCAGAAACTTTGACCCTGGTAAATGAAGGTAAAGGTTTAGAGGAGAAGCAATTTTTAACCCTCAACTTTAACTTGATGCCAACAATGAAGATCAAAACATGGTTGTTACTGTGAACAACAGTTACAAATATTTTTTTGTCTTGCTTGACTTAAGGTCTGTTGCTTTTAAAGTGAAAAACATGAATGTCTTCGGATTCAGTTGACTCAGTTAAATTCTAGGTTTAATTTCCAATGGCTACATTTTACAGGTTTGCTCACTGAGTTACCAATATTTGCTAACCTCAGACAGCAGTGTGAAGTTGCAGATTAAAGTCAGTTTTGAGATTGAGAACTCCAGCCTTCAAGCACACACTCACTTTCTTCAAAGAGTCGAGCCACTGGTGGTTTCTTCTCTGATTTGAGAAGACTTGGGCTCCTCGTGGGAGTCTCCTGGCACCTTGGGGATGACTTCGCAGCAGGCGAGCGTGTGAGCTTTGGAGATGTGGGGACCAGCTGTCTGACGGGCGAGTTTTCATCAAAGCCAAGTTTCCTGGATGAGGTCAGGGATGATTTGCTCTGCTTTGGAGGTGAACCCAGCAGAGCGGGGCCAAGGTTACAGCTGTTATCATCACCTGAGGAGAAAAAAGGATGAAGCATTGACCTCAGCACTACATTCCAGTTCAAAAAAATGTTACTGGGTAGCAGCAAAATGTTACACTTGAGCCGGAGCATACCAAACAACTAAGGCTTGCTTTCAAAATAGTTCTAGTTTTTTCACTAATAATTGTAGTCAGAATCCTTAAACATGAGTACCTAACCCTGGTCACATCCTGGCTTCAGCCTCTTACCTGTGCGTTTCCTTGGGCTGAGTGGAAGCCGTGTCTCAATCCCAGGGGATGATGGTGTGAGCTGCTGTTGGGCTGCAGGGTGTCTTGGTAAGAGCAGGATGGGCTGGCTGGCGGGTGAAAGTAGTCCAGTCCGTGTCATAGCTGGAGAGAGGTGTTTGGGCTTTGATGGAGATGGAGCTGGAGATTTGTTCAGCGTCTTGGGGTGGGAGGAAACTCTGCAGGACTTGCGACGGGGGAATGAGAGCGTGGGCTGAGGTCGGCCCTGAGAGCGTGTGCTTGGCATGTTGGCTTTAATCTGTGACAAAACAGTGAGATGATTACATTTTACGAAGACTAAATTTGGTCAAGTTGATCCATTTCTAGACATTTCAGGCGACCCCGTTTGAAGTCCAGGTGACCCCACATGGGATCCTGACCCCAAAGTTGAAAAATGCTACACCAGAGAGTCTAACATGTTTCCTAGGAAAAGAATTATTACAGCGGATGTTACTTTCACTATTAAATCAACCCCTGTTATTTTGAGGGCAGCTAAGAGCTTCACATTATTCTGAAGTAAGTAGAGACTGTTTAACGTCTGGAAATGAGCACAATACCTCTTCTTTAAGCACTTTACAGTAGATTATATCAGAAATAAGAGGGGGTAGGGTTATCTTTTCCCTTTAGACTAGTACAAAGTTTTACAAGGCAAATTTATAATATACAAACTATCTTTTCAGATCAGTGACTTTCTTAGTCATTCTAACATAAAGAAAATGGAAACCAGGAAGTTACAAAAGGCTAAACATTCTCTGAAGTACAGCACTTAAGACTTTAAGTGAAATCATCCAAAACAATATAAAGAGCATACAGTCCTCAAAGCACACAAGAAATAGGTGAATTGAAGGTTTTGGTTGAATTTACAGTCGTTAACCCGTTGAGCAAACAATACAGTGAAGTAATGGCGCCAAGAGGGCTGAGCTCCAAACGGAGACGCCAGAGTTAAAAATAACCCTGATTTCTGATTATAACTCAAACATGAGTGGGACTGAAACTAGAAAACAGAGAGTAAATACTGGAATTCATTTCAAATTAGATGATCTGTACAAGTTTGTGGATGTATACGCTGTAAAAGGACAGAGACGCGTTCAGGCGATGAGCGAGCAAAACCGCAAACTCCACCTTGAAACGAACGAAGTGTTTTCTATTTCAGCATCAGAGTAAAGATATAACAGATGACATTACCTTTCTTAAAAGTAGGAGAAAATGCTCTAAGCTTGGAGTAGAGAAGTTTTCTTCACTAGATCGCCGTCCGGAGTCTCCCTCTTCCTCCTCAAACTGAGCTCAATCTTGCGCCAAACGTCCTCCTCCTCCTCTTCCGCCAGCTGAGTTTCCCGCTGCTGCTCTCTGATTGGTTCGTTCCATCTCATTGGAACGGCATCCTCTTTGTTCATTGGTTCTTTGTCGTAGAAGGATCTGTCGTCATCGTAAGGCAGCCGGCAACAGGATTGTGGCGGGAGTTTGAACAGCTGTCTGTTTGGCGGAATTATTTTTTCCCGGGAACTCTTCTGTTGTTTTGTGACTCTACTTTGCTTCGCAGAAAATTTGAGGGCTAAATTCCTATCAAATTATCGCGACGTTAATACAACAAGTTATTATTTAATACATACTAAATGATGTCAAGTGTGGGAGCCCATTTCCGCTAGTTAGAAATATAAAAAGGAAAGGATGGTTTTGTTGGGATTTTTCTGTTCCCATTTTTCGTCTAAATTTTGATTTAAAATTTAAAATTAAGAAGAAAGAATCAAAATCTTGACTCTTAAAATCAAAAGTTTGACTTTATATCTCATAATTTTAACTTTTCTTTCAAAATTTCGACTTATATAAAATTTTGACTTTTTAATCAAATAATGTAGACTTTTTCTATCTCAAATTTGTATCTTTGTTATCTCTAAATTCTGGCCATTCATCTTATAATTTTGACTTAATATGTGCCAATAAATTTTTAAAGCTAAGTTTTCATTTTTATTTCTTTAAATGGCAAAAATTGGCTTTCACAAAAACTAGTTGGTGAACACCTACAGATGACAGACATTCAAAATAATCTTACCAACAAACGAGCTGGTCCCTCTCCTCTTTGGAGTGGATTCATACCATCAAATTACTATGTGCTGTGTATTCGGTCATTTTACTTTGAGGAACATTACTCTGAAATTATTGAACTGAGTGCTCACACATTCTTAATACAATGGAAAACCTCTGCTCATCTTTCCTTCTGGGGGACTTGGCCTCTCTTGAGTTTCCTTGGCATAACTAGTTACGTAACTAGTCTGTTTATAATCAACCTCATCAGTTCCTTTCCTTTTGGGGCTGATAAAACTGAACAAAGAAGGGAAGAAGAAGAGAAAACAAACCTTGCTTGTGTACCCTTTTCCCCATATTTATTTGAAATTATTTCAAAAGATAAAAACATGGTTGATTAACATGAAATGACCACAGAGTTTTTGCTCTTAAGAGTGAACATGGTGAGAACAGGAGGGGACAGAAATGTGTTGGGTCACCTGAGTGTCAGGATGAGCAAACATCTGGTCCTATTACTTGTTTGTTGTTTCTGTGACCCAGACCCCACAAACTGATCATTTTTACAGACATGATCCCCAAAAGATTGGCTCGTTGGCAAAAACCTGTACTCACATCCATTCAACTCATTCATCTGTTATGGCCAAACACCCAGAGAAGTGCTACAGAGAGTCTGTTCGATCAGACCAAAGCTCACTACCTGGAACATTGTTATAATCATTTCTCTTTCCTATATTACAAGCTTTTTACAACATAAAAATAGATCATTAACTATGATTACCTTATTCCTTAATGTAAATATACAATATTTATTGCATTTTCAAATAAACTTGTTTCTTATTTACTTTGTCGTCATCATCTTTCCCCCTACAGAAAATAATAAAATAAAAGGTACCGATGAGAGTGACAACAGATTTGTATATAAGGCAAAGAGCAGCAGGGGGCGCTGCATCACTGAGAGCGAGGAAACAGACCTGAACAAGCATTTCTTTTTGTTCATCTTACTTTAAATATGTCATTAGTGTTTAAAAAGTAAAGATGCACCGTCTGCTTAGACTCTTCTCTGGCACTTAAGTGTTCCTTTTTTTGGTTCCTTTCTACCAACAACCTGTACAAACTGCCCCTTGCATAGCATTTAAACGATATAGCTTCTCTGGTCGAAAACAGTCCTTCTACCAAAAAGGTCACCAGCAGCAAAATAAAATGATGAGTTTCGAACAAAGTTGAGCTTATAGGACAACTTACTCAGGGAAACAGTTTCAGAACAATTCCTCAAACACATTTCTAGAACGCTGCACTGAAACATCTCCATTTGGTCCAGAAAACAAATCAAAATTTCTGTTTTTCTTGATCTCTGTGGAAGAATCAGCGTGATTAAGGAATGATGGGTAAAAACAGACAAGTCAGGGGGAAATTTGGGCTGAACCCGCTTAGTGTTTAAATCTTTTTAGGTCTTCTTTTACCGTAAGTGCATTAAAAAGTGTCATGCACAGTGTCTCGGTTTAGCAGTCAAGCTGCCGTGCAACATCGCCTAGTATGAGAAGATTACCACCCTCAGTTCAGGATTGTAGGGGGCTGGGGGGAAAAGTCCCCTCAAATGTATAAAAAAGGATGAGGCTAAGTTTCTGTCAAGTAATGCATGATCACAAAGAGAATTTAAAACATGCTGATTATAAATATACAGAGCATGTATGGAAACTGTCCTCACTCTGTGCAAGCTCAACTTACTCCATCCACTTTTGGCACACTGACACAATTTTTTGATTCAAATGCACCCTCACCTGGCACTGCTGGAATGGCTATTTAAGACAACAACTAACAAAAAAAAAAATCCCTCCAAACATAAGCGTCAGTAAGCCCCACATTCATGGCATCATCATCTTTGATGAACAGAAATGGTGTCTGCTGACATTTAAATTCAACAGTTTATGTTCAAAGTTTTCCAATTTCCCTCCACAAGCTGACGCAGACACCACAAATAATAAAATCATCAAAGTAAAAGATGTCACTCAGAATTACAAAAATCTCTGTTATTACTAGTATTATGAATATGCATTAAAAACAAAAAAGGTGGAATGCACAGATTTAAAGTTTGGTCCTGATATGTAGCAGAAGTTCTTCTTCTTCATCCAGTCAGCAGAGGAGAAGTCAAGCTGGTCACAGTCAGAGAGGTCGAGAGTTTTTTTGTATTTTTTTGTCCTCTCGTGCCAAAGACAGAAGGTGATCGCTGAGTAGTGTCAGACCTGAATGGTGTCATAGTGTTTGTGTTGCATTCCAGCTGGTGGTTTAGTGTTAATGTGTGAGAGAGTGTTGTGGTGCGTTTGAGTGCTCTGTCACCCCTTTACAGCCCGACCAACGGAATGACTCTCCATTGAGTCGACTAACGGGGAGTTTAAGTCCTGAGCTGAGGTCTGTTCACCTCCCAACAGGGGGCGCAGGAGGAGCTCCTCTCATCATGGCTGAGGGAAGAGAAAGGAAAGGTCAGAGGTCACTACAGGTTAGTATTTAAAAACACACTCACAGGTAGAACTGTCCAGCTCTGAAATATAAGCTTTAAAATCTAAATGAAGCACAAAAGCACAGAGAAAACAGAGAGCAAATAAAAGCTGAACTGACCCATGTGTAAGATGGATTAACTTTATTAAAGCATTTGTCAGTCGTGTACTCAAAGCATCTCTTTTCAGCTCGTCATCTTCAAACATTACAGTGAGAGTTGGAGCTTAATCATCTGTCATTCAGATCTAACAGCTGTTTGTGTCTGCACGTGCTCTGTAATAACTCTAATGAACGGTAACAGTGTTTGTCTCCACTTTTAACCCGTTTAACACTTTCACACAAGGAAAATCTGCACCCTGTTTATTGCTCTGTTAAGATGTACAGGGATCGACTTTCCGGTAAAATGCATCATTATTGGATTATTCATTAACTATTTATGCTTCATGTAAAGCGTATCTGATCATGAACTCTGAAACCCATTAATATAACAGTTTATGATGTCTCAGGGAACACTTGTGATTAGTTATTTGTCAGATTTCAGGGAAAACAGAAATCATGTTACTCTTTAAAAACCACGTTTGTGGATGACACCTTATGATCTCTAAAGGAAATGTAACAAGTGCTTTTTTCCAATCGCCTCATCCTCTCAGACTCAAATTCTCTTCATATTGAGCAGAATACAGCATACAGTTAGAATAACATAGTAGTACTCATACCCTTGTTGTTCTTGCTGGGGTAGACCTTGCTGAAATGCCTGTACTCCTCAGGAGGTGGAAGGTCCTCAATGGGGTGGAAGTTAAACTTGGATTCAAAATCATCTAAGGAATAAAAAGATAATAATTATTAAAACACAAAAAAAGGAAAGAAACTTCAGATACTGAAGCCTGAACAACACGATTCTGCCGACTCACCTATGATGGACTTGGAGGAAGAGATCGAGGAGTGGCCATTCCTGATGGGTGGAGGTGGGGGAGGAGGTCCAGCCGGAGTTCGGGAGTTTGATGTGTAGGAGGAAGAAGAGGAGGGAGGTGGAGGAGGTTTGCCCCCGCGGCTGTGGGGCTCTGAAGTGGCAGAGCTGTGGCCGCGGTATGGAGGCGGGGGAGGAGGAGCGTCTCGACCACCGTTACGAGACCCTAGTTGTGGCACCTGAGGAGCTGTGTGGACAACACACACAAACACACAAAAAAACGCATGATGAGGATGAAATGAAGGATTTACTCAACAACCTGTAGGAATTTCAACAGCAGATAATGCTGCGGTTAAAAAGTATCTCAAGATTAAGCTACTTAATTACACCTGTGGCAGGAATCAGAATGTGTTAAGATTTACTAGCTTGCTCTATCTTGAACTATTTCCATTTCCTTCCAAGAATCTTCGTCACTGTCGTCTATGAGGGCGGTATAGTGAGCCTTTATTTTGTGAAAGTATCCAGTAGTTGAAACCTTCAACACAACAACAGTATGAAGAGCAGCAGAGAAAAGAAAGATGTGCTGTGAGTTGACATGAAATGTAGGGGAGAAGTAGAGAGAGTGAAAGTGAGGAGGAATGCTGGAATATTCCACTGGGCTTCAGGAATGCAGAATAACCAGGAGGCCTCGTGGCGATCACTTCAGCGTCCAATCACAACACCGAGCTCTGGCTTACAAGTGCCTTCCTGTTTCGTATGTTCACCCTGGATTCAAATTATGAATATGTTTCCAGCTGAAATCTACTCTGGAGAAGAAACAAAATCATCCGTGTGCTTCATTTTTCTAAATAAGATCCTGTAACATCTCCCTCTCTAGAAGCAAACATACAGAACACTTCAAACATGCAAGAGGCATCAGAAATGTGTGTGATAATCTTCAAAGAATCTGCCCAATCAAGCCTGAACATGTACACCAGCACAAAGTGGGTATGCTCCATGAGTTGACATACCATGATTCCCAAACTGTGATGAGAGATGAAAAAGTTATTCCTTTAAAATGGAGTGGTAGCTGGTTATAACAGTGATATCATAAAACATGACTGGAGCATGCTCTGTGTCTGCAGAATAATGCTGATGGTGTTATAGTCAGAGGAGTGAGATTTGTGAGGTTTTTCCTCCTGCTCTCTTCAGTTGGTGTGATCATGCAGAGGACGTATTCACTGATTTGTGGCTGCTCCGGTCAGGAAAAGTTTGGATATAACAAGTTAAAACCTGAGTGTGCCTCTGGATGAACATTCCTCCAGCAGAGAAAGTGGAGTAGGTGTTGTCTTCATCACTGATAATGTTTAGGTACAAAGTAAGAAGAATATTAAACCAATAATCTTTATAGCTGTTATCAAGCACCTATGGCCGACTCACCTATGGCACTGATCAAAATGACAAAGCTATCCTGAGAACATGAAATCAGTCTGCTTTCTTTTCTGAATCAAATCCTTGAACTCTGAAACACAAAACAGTCAGCAAGAACCCAGAACAAGCACTGATGGATGTCACGTTATTTCTTGGTCCATTTTTTTAGAGCTTCACAGCTCTAAATTTTTTTTATCCTTCCTCAACAGCAGAACCAGAATAGCAGCTGAACTACCTGATCATACACCATATCAAATAAGTCAATGGAAAGGAAATCTGTTGACTTTGTGGCAAAAAACCCCCACAAGTTTCCAAAAGCATGGGTAGATAAAGCATCTGAATGTTTTGTTCTCAACACAACAACCCTCAAGAAATGTCATAAGGAATGACTTTCTCTCAAAGTTGTGATCTAGTTGACTTTGCAAACAACAGTACTTGACTTGATTCACAACCCCTTCACATTTGTCTTCTTTTAGCCTGATAGCAGGGATGCATCTCTGTCAGCTTCCAGTGCCAAGATTATGAAAGTGACCCAGTAAAATGGCGACCTTAAGCTGGATGCATCAGTGGTTATTGAGTTTTTAAAAACAGTTAAAACACAGAATAGTGTTTTGAGAAGGATGCATCACTGGTGAACAGCTCTTTAAATTGTAAAACCATTGGATTTTTGCCATGAATGGATGATTCAGAACTGAATGATGCAGCATTACCATAAGACTATCTGATCAAATTAAACTATAACTTGGACTTTGGTCAGGTCAGTTTTTACTGCCTGTACTCAAACCCAAAAATAAATCATTCCCATTCTGCTGCCTGTTCTTAAACAGATATCCCTCATGAATGAGGAAGGACAGAAGATGCAGTTCATGTGTGATCTGAGAGCAGATGGTTTTACCTGCTCTGCGTCCAGGTGGCTCTCTGGCAGGTGGCGGTGGTCTGCCACCCTGCTGGGAGGATGGAGACGATGAGAGAGGAGGTGGAGGAGCGTGGCTACGTCCTATGCTTCCACCTGCTGATGTGTGTTTTTTATGAAGGGAGTTCTGCCTCTGTGGCAGCTCTGGAGCTCCACCTCCATCTACCTGTGATGGGCCATTAGACATGCCCCCAGATGAGTGCGGTCTGTATGGCGGGGGAGGTGGAGGAGCTGAGGATCCACCTGTTGGAGGTCTGCTGGAAGATGGAGGAGGCCTTAAAGAGCTGGAAGGCGTGTGGCCTCGGTTTGGAGTTGGTGGGAGGGGCTTCTCTCTGTTGTGAGCAGAGGAAGAGGGCAGAGGGGGTCCTTTCTGATTGGGAGTTGGGGGAGCGTTGCCGCGGCTTCCTCTGTTGAAAGGTGGTGGAGGAGGAGGGGCTGAGGTGCTGTGCTTCATCCCACTGCCTGTTGAGGAGGTGCTGCTACTGCTGGAAGGGCGGGAAATGTCAGGGAGGGAGGGGCGGTGGGAACGCTGGTGCTCCGGAGGGGAAGGTGAGCTGGAGCGCCCAGTGGGGGGGCGAGGGGCTGCAGACCGGGACCCTGGAGGCTTCAAGGCAGATCTTCCTACTGAGCCTCCAGCTGAACCATCTAGATAATTAACAGAGAAGGAGTGTTGATAGCAAAAAACATAAATAAATAGGACTGAACACATTGGATACGGCTGTGGGGTGGGGGTGGGGGGCTTTCAAAGGTAGGGTCTGCTAAAATTTTCATTACCGTTCGTAAGCACAACATCCAATCTGGCCCCTACTCCATGGCTGCAGCAGTACATGCTCGTTGCCTCTGATGATAGCTATGTGAACACACTCACCAGCCCAGAGAGCACCTGCAGCATTGCATTTCTACAGAGAGACTCAAGAACTGGACACCTGGCTTACATACTGTATGTATCATTCTTTCTCCATAAAAAGGGGACTATTGTTGCCATTTCTCTCACTCGCTATCATTAAAATGCAAAGTCACGGGGCGCAGATGGCCTAGTGGATATGGCCGCGCACCATGAGGCTTGCCCTCGAGCGGGTGGCCCGGGTTCGATTCCCGCCTGTGGCCTGTTTCCCGCATGTCATTCCCCACTCTCTATCCCCTTTCTGACTCTATCCACTGTCCTCCTCACCTATCTGATTAAAGGCAGAAAAAGCCCAAAAAAATATCTTAAAAAAAAAAAAAAAAAGCAAAGTCACTTGCACTCTAGGTGTGCTGTGATTGGCTGGGGTAACCACACCTACTCCCCCCTGGAAAGTTTACATTTTATTTTTCAGGAAAATCCTGCAGACCCCACTTTTACTAAATATCACTATAAAGGTTTGTGGGAGAATGCGATGATTCAAGATACAACACCAGAAACACATTTCACACTATTGACATGAAGACTGTGTGTTGCCTTTTAAAAAAATTTTATACACACTAGGATTTCAGCAGCTCAATCGGTGAAGCCTTCATTTGATGTATATTTTTGTTACGGAAGCACCAAAATTTTTGAATGGATGACAAGTTTGCTCTGCAGACAGACAGGCCAGTTTAGCAACTGGATGACTCCACAAAGCCATGCTGTTGTAATATGAGCAGAATGTGGTTTGGCATTCTCTTTTCCATGAAAAAAGTTATTGTTCAGATGGCAGCATAAGGCAATGAATCAATAAGTATCTGTTGTTTTACTCCTGAGGAACATTAGCTTGACATTGTTGCACTATTTTCTCAGTCTCTCACAGAGTGGTCAATCTCTTCCTATATTTACCTGAGAGACTCAGCCTCTCTGCATTCTCCTTTTTTTTGTATTATACAGCTGTTTTGATTGTTTCGCTATCCTAACTGTTTGAAATGTAATGAAAATAAAAGAAGTCATCTTCCTTTGTGTCTTAACACTGGTTTCAATTAAAACCGTCATTAAGAAATTTGCAAAACATAAAAATCTGTTTTTACCAGTAGCTTACACAGCAGCCTAAAGCTAGGGTACTTTTCTTCTCTGTAGGATGAGTCTATCTAAATTTACAGAGCCTCATTGTGCGACTCTGCTTTGGTAGATTGAAAACATCCTGATTAGTGTTGTATTATAAATGTAAACTTATGATTTAGAGATTTACCTCCAATAGGTCTCAGTTTTGGCACACCTCCCTGGAAAAGGCCTCCCAGTCCCATTGGTCCTCCACCTCCAAAATTGCCGCCGCCGCCGCCGCCGCCGCCGCCACCACCACCTCCTCCTCCTCCTCCTCCACCACCTCCTCCTCCTGATTCTGGTGAAAGAAGAGACCAATGTTGGTTAAGATTAGTTAGAAAGCAGAACTGAGGCAACATTTTAATATTCAAATACAGAGAGATAAAAGGGTTCGCAACATTACTGTATGGACCAACAAGTACAGCCAAATTGAAGAGCACCAAACAGTTTACATATGAGTTCATCTTTATCACTAGTATCCAATACATGCACCTAAAATTGAAGCGCAGAAGATTTTGTGGAGGATGAGACAAAAATGTTTTGGCTGTCTCGGATGTTAATAATCTATTGCAGTGATAGCCAAGCCAGAATATTCTGGCCAAATCAACAGAAAATCTGTTGACACTTTTGCACATAGGGTCAGGGATGTGCATCAAGACTCAGTTTACCAGTAAGTGAATGGTCAGAATGTAAAGTACCGTTAAGCTCATGGACAAACGGAGCTCTTTTCTTTATATGTTATACTGCCTCATATCTGCTGGCCAAACAGCAGATGAATCACTCAATAAAAGCTGACTGCACATTTCTGTTAGTGATTTTGGAAAAATAATTCAGTCAGCAGGTTACAACAGACAATCCCTGGTGCATTATAAGAGCACATCTCTGTTTCAAATCAATAAAACTGTGGGAAAAAATCCTTGCCTGTGTGTCAGACCCTAACAGTGACTGTCAGTGTGTTTACATGCTCACAACAGTCTGACTAAGGTCACAGCGTGATTGTGAAGTTGCAGCAATGGATCTGTGTCTGTGTATACATATAGAAAAAAGAATGGGACTTCTGGCCCAGAATGTTGCAGTCTGCTTCAGCAGGCAATGCTGTGTCCTTTTTTCTGAAAAGCGAAGCTGAATGATTAATGAACTAGTTTCAGTTCACCTGAAGAGGAAACAATATTCTGATGACAATGGCTGTGGTGGATACAGCTGTGGCTCTCTATGTTTTACATTTGTATGTGCCATGGTGTTTGTTTGTTGTGTTTGAATGCAGTGTCCCTATTTATCATGGTCATCTGCTTCCTCATCTGACTAAAATTTGCTCGTGCTTGGTGCTGAAGTTTACTGAGACATGCAACTCCAACCACAGTGCGATAGAAACTGCATCATCTTCATGTGTTAGCTGAGCTATTCTTTGTCTGGTTTTCGTATGGCTAAGTTCACAGCTGCACATAAATGTGCTGAGTGTCTGCAGGTAGCAGAAAGTCAGTTTAGAGGAAACTACTTCAGTTTGAAACCATCAAAACAATTTTAAAAGGTGCTGCTCCAGAAAACACCAGAAAAACAGTGGCAGCATGGTCAATGGAAATCTGAAGTTACATCCTTTACGTTTGGCTTTTACCATCTTTAGAGAGCTTGAATACTTGCGGTAAATAATGGAGAGTAGTATCAGCAAGAGTAATGACCTCACCAATAGCAAAAGCGAAAATACAAGTAGTTTCAAACCAGTGACCAACCAATACCCACACAAAGGTGGAAAACCGATATTGTTTCATGCCGAAACGGTGAGACTACGCCCTACATATTTCATCTGTCTTCTCTGTGTGTATTTAAACAAATCCTGCTGCAGCTCATTAATCACGAAAATTGATGACGCAGACATTTGCAGAAAGAAAAACAAGAGTGAACCTGCCCTGGACAAGTTCTGGCCATCCCCTGGCCATCAGGACCGTGGGTGTTTACGTGTACAATAATCCTTATGTGCTTTACTCACTTTCTATAACGGGGGCGCTCCGATCATTGACCACGCCGACCCTCTTTAGTCTGGTGCCTTTGCAGATGTCGGACAGCAGTGCTCCTCTGCCTTTAGCCTCAGAGGAGTTCAGCTTAGGAGGAGTAGTGTTTGCCTGCAAAGAAAGGGAAAGTTTGTGCTCTTTATTTGTCTGGGTTTGACACCACACACAGAGCTAAAGCTGGGAAAAAAAGTTCAAATGACTCTGAACTGTTTACTGGACCACTTTTTGTCTGAAGAGGTTTTCTCAAATCCCTGAAACTGCAGATTTAACTTCTGCTGTTCAAGTCGGTTAAAACACAAACAGAACATGGTCATTAATCATGACTTCAGCTTTGGTTTAATTTGACAACACGTACAAGTATTTTCCAGGAAGTAATTGTACCCTTGCAGTCCACTGATTGTGTGCTGCATTTCTTCAGTAGTTTTTCAGAAGTCCTTTTTGCTTCAACAGTGTTTTTATTCTCAGTAATTCCTTGTCAAACCTGTTTTCTCCCTTTAGTTTTCTTGAGCAGGGCGAAAAATTTATTTTCATTTCATGAAAAAGACTCACAATTTTAACAAAAGTCTCCATCACTCTGTTAACTGACCTCATTGAAGGTTGGGGGAGGCGGGGGTCCAGGGGGAGGAGGGGGAGGGGGGGGAATAGGCATCCTGTCCCTCTGTTGGCACCTCTGTGTGGGAGACCAATGTCTTCACAGTCTCAGCTGGGACAACACGCGACAACTCCTGAAAAAGAACAGATTGATTGAGTGTATAAGCTACAAAATGATAAGACGTGGGCATTTGTAACTGTACAGCTAGTACAGTCTTGATTCTCATGCTGCAGCAATCCCAGGTGTACTATGAGGTGTAAACCCTCCTGCAGTGAGCAGACACGAAGAGTTTCTTTACTGTGAATGCTGAAATCTTTACTAAGCGACAGCAGACAGGCGCAGACTGACTCAAGATAAATTGCAAATGGTCAAGGATGTTGCAAAGTCTGACCTGCCAGACTTCTTCAAAAAGAAAACCCAGCACTAGTATTTTTAAATCAAAAATGGATATTTAATTTTCTCTCACCACAGAAGACCTTGAAAAATTTGACTATTTTTCCATCTTAACATCCAAATGATCCATCAGCAAAAATAGTTGGGTCATGGTTCAAGAGAAAACAAAATGTAGCACAGGCTGCCAACTTGTTTCACTCTGCCTCTTCAGAGAGGAAACAAACAGCTGATCCCAGCGAGCTGTAAAAGAAGACATTCCTGGGAGGAAGAAGCAGTTAATGATGCAGCTCCTTGGATACACCAGAGAAGAAGATGAGCGTTTTAAAAAGGATCCCAGCACAACAACCAGTGCCTGGTGAGATGTTGCCTGAAGTGTATTAAATCTCAGCTTTGTCTACTGTGAATCAACCATGTCCGTAATTTGTAAAGTAAAAACTCCAGGGCAAATCACGTACCCTATTTCGTTACATACATGGGTCCTCCTCTGATAATACCAATCCAGTCCTAATCAACACCTCTGTAATTTCTGGTAGTTAATTTAGATCATTTTCTGCTGGAAAATTATTCAGGCAGCACTGGGCTTTTTAAAGGAAGGTTTTAACAACACTTCTGAGAGACATAAGATGAAAGGAGACTCGCTCTGTACCCCTATGTCATCACTATACAGGATATGAATAGTCTTATTTATGGCCATGTATGAAAAAAAAAAAACATACAACAGCCAAATATTTAGAAAGCTTCATAAAAAACAGTGGTCTAAAAACAGAACCTTTGATATGATTTGGAGAGCACGTGATCATTATCAATGTAAAATATTAAATTAGGTTGTTAGAAAAGAAAAATCTGCAAAGTAAAATGTGAACTACACTGCCTTTATGAAGACTTTAGAATTTAAGTAATATCACTGCTTCTTGCTTTGCAAACTCACTCTTGCAGGCATATCAATAGATGGTTGAATATAACTTTTAAGATAATTACATTGATTTTGCATATCCAGATGTTTTCAACGGGCATGTGACTGAATCCTTGTCTTCTGCTTTTATCGTTATGTATGGCTGGCTGTGCACTTCTGAGCGATGTCTGTGCAGCATTTTCAGTCAGAAGCATCCGTAATATCAAGTGATTTACAGGCTTCGCTTATCCCGTGTGAATGCTCCATACCAAAAACTGGTCTCAGAGGGTAATTCTAAAATTACCAGAGGTCCCTACGTAATACTAATCCTGTGCAAATCATTTGGACTCATTTACAGCTAGAATATGAAAAAGAATCCAGGCTGCTGTTCTAATGATCCAAAGAGCCATAAGAGAATTTTTTTTCCCGTTTTTTTCAATTCCTCTTCTTTCTGCTTTTAGCACTTAAGAGTACGAGCAGTATGGATCAATCAGAAATCAGCAGGCATCAGCCGGTTTCTGCAGGAAAAAAAAAGAGTCACTAATGCTACTATATGGAGAGCAATAGTGTGCAGAGTTTAACGTTATAACTGTAGAGTGTTGGCTGCACTAGAATTAGGGCTGAACAATTTGTAAAAAATTGTCTAATTGCAATTATTTGGTTGGTTTGCACTTTGGTTGAGCAGGGTTGAGTTGGTGGTTGTAGAGCATAAAACATCTACTGCAAAACAAAATTTATGTAGAGTTCTGACACATCTGAGGTCAAAGAAATATTGTTTGAAATTAGAGTCCTGCAGCGGGCCATATCATAATTGAAATTAATTTGCAATTGATTGCCCTGAGGGTTATATTGCGGTCAGATGATAGCCATTAGGTTACAAAATTGCGGTACAGGTAACAACAGAGTAAATCAATAAATTTTGTGAGTCACAAAAAATGAGTCAAATATTGTGAAAACATACCTTGGACGGGATACCTACCAAGGACAGGTTAAGTGGTAACACTGACGCACAAAACTAACAAACTACAGAACTGAAAGAAAACTTTTGGCTTGCAGAAGTGTTATGAAGCAGCTTTACGATGCACATGTTGGACCAGTTGCACACCTTTCAAAGGATATAAACGGCATTAGCATAGGGACACTTATGAGTACTGTGCATATATGAAAGAGTCTTATTAGGTGCATTTCTACCAACTTGTGCTTATCTGGTTTCAGCTTCAAGACGATCTTTGTGTAAAGGCTTCAAGAAGTAATGATGGGCAATGCTGCTTGGGAAAATGAAGTATCAGTCTCACGTATAGAGGCCACAGTTCCAGCCTTCACTGTTTTGCTGCAGGTCTTCCTCTATTTTTCACTTCCTACCCACTTTGTGAAAAACTATTGAAGGTCAATGATGTGTCTCCAAAAAAAGATATTGACCAAATGACCAGTTCATGCAGAATGGAGGAAAAGAAGGGATCAGCAAGAGGATTCTTGACTAAAAACATGTCTAAAGCACACCCATCACCGAGTTTAAATCTCCATTTACCCTTCCTTCTTAATGATACCTAGAATACACCTGTTCATGAAACAGCTTGAAATGTGTCATCCATGCATACAATACTGACTGAGGTCATTGGATCTCCCCAAACCAGTTAGCAGTCTGGGCCAATTGTTGGCTCATGGAGGCAGTGCTGGTGCTCGCACCCCACCCTCACCCTTCACTGCTGCTCCATTCCTCAGGCTGCCTGGCTGAGAGTCGCGCAGGTTTTCACTCACAGAAACTGAAGGAATCTCACCCAGCAAGCTTTCCAGTCAGTGAGTGATGTGGTGCAACCAAAAAAATGAGAGTCAGGGGGTTTAGAGATTTTTCTAGAGGTAAAAGAGACACTAGATTCAACAACAGCCTTTTAATGCACTGAGCCCTTTGTCGATCAGTTCAGAGTCAGAATAACAGTGGCTGCTGCAAACACTCCTCCCCTGGCTGGAACTAATAATCATTGTTAATTGATCTGCTAATGTCGCTGCCAAAATTTAGGTTCCGCAAGGCCCTCAGACATTCTCCCGTCTCGTTCTATCCAACTTTATCTAAAGGTGTTCATCTGCAGCTGGAAATGGAAAATACCAACATTTGGGGTTAAAATCTCAATATTTGAATTTTAAGTTGCCAAAAAATTGTGTAAATCCAATGGATTTGGACTCGAAAAATGGAAACATACACAGTTAATAGATTTATAATGGCAATTTCACAAATATTGAATGTTAGTTTTTAAAACTAAAATGTATGACACCATGTACAATGAAGACTATAAAAATATGTTATTACTAATGCTTAACACTTTAACAGGGGGGTTGGCATAGACTTCAGTGTGTCTGCTGTTACCAGATCCCAATACTTTTCTTGTATTTCCTTGATAACAGCTGTGCACTGTTAAATTTAATTCTATGAGAATGACTACAAATTCAAAACATGAACCAACGATGTCTTCAGTTAACTATTTTTAGCTTTAACTTTAATATTCAGTCACTGATGTCTCAGTCTCAGTCTCTGAAAGATTCAAGAGCTTTGTATGGTTGTAAAAACCTGCTTTCTCTATGATAAACATGAGCTGGTGGGCCAAAGTGAGGAAATGTGCCATCGTTCTATCTTTTTGGTCTCTCAAAGATAGTTTATCTTTCCTTTTGAAGTCTAAAGTTTGATGCTTTGGTTCAGCAGTTTTTTCTCCAACTGCTCCAGTAAATTATCTGTTTTCTGTTGCAGTTTTAGTATCAGATGTCTTATTGAATCAGTGGTATTAAATGAAGCTCTCCTGCTACTTGAAGGTTGCTATTACAAAGGTACTGTGTTTGTGTTCTGCCACAAACTGTGCTCAGTTTATGTCAGCTGAGTTATATGATTGTTGTGGGATGATCAGCCTACATCGATGATTCCTGATCAGTTACCAAAAAAAGCTTGGGTTGGCTCCAATTCTGGTGCTGAGACTGAGATTGGGATATCCAAGTAGATATTCTTGCTGCCGAAGGGGTCGCTGCAATCCACTTGATAAGGATGCTCCTCACGACCCCTTAAAAGGTCACTTAAAAATGAAAATTGTACATTGATGTAAGCAAGTATTAAACTGAAGTTGACTTGCTTAATCTGTGCAGTTGCACATAAAAAGGTCACCAAAGAGCTGGAGGGGGTGTCATTTTATTCCACAGATAGTTGGTCAAGTCAAACCCTGCAGTCAGACCGCAAACTCTTAAGTACTAAAAGTGTGATAGTGATGAGCAGTGAATTTCTGAATGATGGTAGAAGAGATCATTTCCCTTATGAACACAAAACTGAGCTTAAAAGAACTTGTTTTAGCTTTTTTGTAGTTTCCAAGAGGGAGTCATTCACAGCTTACATCAAGTTTGGTCCTTGTTTCCAGATGCTGGAAACAACAGATACAAACAAAAGCAATGACCCAAAACAATGTATATGTATATCTTTAAAAAAGTATGCAGTGCTTCAGCATGGCTCCATTTCCACTAAAACCAAACACAGCTGACAGCTATACTGATAAAAGCAACAGGTCCTGACCTTCGACCCCAATAATCTTACTAATCCCCTCCATTAAACATCATGGTGCTGGCCCAAAGTAGGTCAAGATGATGATGTGTGGTTCACAATAAAGCTCTGGTCCAAAACAGTTTGTGAACAATGAAGTGATGGTGGTTAAAAACTAAGTCACATAAACAAAGTGACACTGCACAGTCAGAATTACAACAGAGGGGGGGGGGGGGGGGGGGGGGGGGGGGGGGGGGGGGCTGTATGAGGAAGTCAGATGCTTTTGTGGTCAAGGAAATACAGTCAGATAAAGGCCAGCGGATGTGTGTATGTGTGTGCGTGTGTTTCTAGGATTTGAGGCCCTGACAGTCCAAGATTGTGAAAACATACCTTGGAATGAGTCTTCATATAATCTCAGGACAGGTTTTTCAATAGGCTGCCTCTAAAAAAAATAAAGGTTGCTCAAAGTAGAGTGGGAGTTTACTGGGCAATATAACAAACCATGTGACACTATCCTCAGTAAAACAGGATTCAACAGGCATATCAGGATACTGGTCACATCTGATGAGAGTTTTCCATTTCAATAACATGTCAGAGTCCTAAGTGATTAATAGAACTCAAATAATAGTCTGATGTAAGTCTACAGAGAGTGTAGTAAGGATGAGGTAAAGACATATGCTGTCTTTGTAAAAAATTAACCGGGATTTTATCAGATTTATGTAATTATTAGATGAAACATGATTTTAATACGCCGTTTTTACACACAATGCGATTTTGGCCCGTGAAAAGCTTCAATTAGTAGGAAATCCTAACACCACCCCAATGAAGTGTAAGGTAAATTACGCTTTACTTTAAAGTTTGCAACTTCATGATTCAACTTACATAACTGACTGATAAAGCAGATTAATTTATGACCGGAAAATGTATTTTTTCGGAGTTTGGTTGGAGCTAGAACAGGATTTAACAGGCCCAGACAGGTTGCTCCAGCCGCTCCCAGGTAAACTCCGCTGGATCAAACATACCTGCTGGCACGAGCTTAAACTTAGGTGGAGTAAGTTAGCTTCAACGTCCAACTTACCCTGGCTCACACAAGAGGCGGTTTGGTAGTCCCGTCCTCCTAACCACATGAATGGAAAGTGCTGTTGTGGCAATCTTCCGTCCGAGCCCAGTGAGAAAATCTAGGATGGGAGGGTGCTGGAAAAACACCAAAACATCCACTCAGGTTAGCCGGCTAACGTTAGCTCTAGCCCTGGACGAGTGGCGCTTAGTCAGGATGAGCCGTTAGCAGCAGTTAGCAGCCGTTAGCAGCAGTTAGCAGCCGTTAGCATTGGGCTGTTTACTTTCCAGCTGTCAGTGTCAGCGCAGTCCGGCTGGCTGTGAATGTAGTGAAATAACAGCTTTCTGCGGTGAGTCAGCGCGTACAGAAAACCACAGAAAGCGCAAGGAGTCACTTTCAGGAGCTTCGCGTAGCAACGGAAAACTTTACCCGCACTCCTGACCTGCAAGCACAGCCATACTCCCCGCTGACACCGCTCGGTTTTATCGGTCCCTGCTCAGAAACCCGGAAACGGGACGGGCCGACACAAAATGGAGGCAGACCTGCGCCGTGTTCAAGTGCTGTCGGAAATTCCACCGTACAGACTGCGAGGTTCTTCTGTATGGAAGCCCATTTCCGCCAATAACAAAAAAGAACGATACTTAAAAACTGGGTTTATTTAGATTTTTTTTTGCCCAAATGAAGCAACATTTTGAGATATAAAGTCAAGTTAGTCAAAATTTCGAATTTTAAATCTCAAAATTTCAACTTTTTTTCCTCATCGTTTTGACTTCAATATCTCATTATTTTGAATCATCTCAAAATTTCGAATTTTGAGCTCATGTTTTTGACTGTTTATCTCAATTTTTACTGTACGTGGGCTGTGAGCAGTTTCAAAGTGATCATGAAAACGTCTCCTTTTCACAGTACAGGCCACAAGTTTGGACACACTTTCTCTATTCAATGTGCTTTCTCTATTTTCATGACTACTTACATTGTAGATTCTCACTGAAGGCATCAAAACCTTTGAATGAACACATGTGCATTTATGCACTTAACAAAAAAATGGGGAAATAACTGAAAACATGTTTTATACCCTAGTTTCTTCAAAATAGCCACCCTTTACTCTGATTACTGCTTTGTATACTTTTAGCATTCTTCAAGAAGTAGTCACCTGAAATGATTTTCACTTCACAGCTGTGCCTTATCAGGGTGAATTAGCGGAATTTCTGGCTGTATCAATGGTGTTGGAACCATCAATTGTGTTGTGCAGAAGTCAGGTTAATACACAGCCAACAGCCCTATTGGGCAACTGTTGAAATTTACATTCTGACAAGAACCAATTAGCTATCTAAGGAAAAAACGAGTGGCCATCATAACTTAAAGAAATGGAGTCAGTCAGTCCAGTGAATAGTCATAAAAATAAAGAAAATGCAAATTGAATGAGAAGGTGTGTCCAAACTTTTGGCCTGTACTGTATATGATTATCAGTGCCACAAAATGATATTTCTAAAAGCTATTTCTTAGATTTCCCAGTGGTATTTGTTCTTAGTTAAAGGAAAGTATGTGATTATAACACTGTAAATACAATATTTCAAAAATCTAGAAGTTATTTGTGTCTATATTGTGACGTACAGCAGAAACAACACTGATAGGGATGGTCAGCTGTCTCTCTTGAATCAAAGCCACAGGAAGTAATATCAACAGAACAGTGTATTCCTATGAGCCTAACTGCTGACAAAACTCTCTTTACTCACGGTTGTCCTCCAGAAACAATCCAAGTCACCACTAGGTAGACTTATACTCAAATATAACCCAAAGAATGAAAACTACTCAATATTTTGTGAAGCTTTATTCTGTTAATGTAGAAAGTTTATAACAACTCTATTCCAGCAACATGAAAAGCAATTTATAATGCCATTTCTATTCTTATTATTATTATCATCATTATTATTATTATTATTATTATTAGTAGTAGTAGTAGTAGTATTTGGCTTTAAATGTCCGTCATACAATATAATTTACAATTTGGCTCTTTTTCTGTTAATGTATTTCTAAATATCAAATACCTCCAACTTTCTGGACTGTTTATGAAGCTGACAAGAGTCATGTGACTCTACAGTGACGCCTGCGCAGATATGATTTTAGAACTCACGCATGCGCAAAGCTGTTACACTTCCTGCGAAGATGGCGCTACGCATAGGTGCGGGACTGTGGAGGACATGCAGCAGGTTTTTACCCAAACAACCTCTCCTGTTCCCCGGTGTTGCCCGAGTACAGAGCACCGTGAGTGGGGACCTACTACCCCAGACCTCCCTCTCTAGTCCACCGTGGCAGAACCAGCCGGCCCCGGTTCCGGTGGAGGAGGAGCGGATCCGTCACGCCGCGGTGGTGAGCACCGTGAACCAGGTCATCCACCAACAGGATTTCGGCCGACTGTTCGCTGTTGTTCACTTTGCTGGTCGCCAGTGGAAGGTCACTAACGAGGACCTGATTCTGATCGAGAACCACATCGAGGCGGACTGTGGGGAGCGGATCCGGATGGAGAAGGTGCTGCTGGTCGGTGCAGAGGAGTTCACCCTGATCGGAAGGCCTCTGCTGGGTAAGGATCTAGTCAGAGTGGAAGCCACAGTGATCGAAAAGACTGAATCCTGGCCGAAAATCAACATGAGGTTCCATAAAAGACACCGGTACCAACGTAAGAGGATTGTCATCCAGCCACAGACAGTTCTGAGGATCAACAGCATCGAGCTGGCTCCCAGACTGACATGATAACACCAACTGAGGACTGTGACCATCCACACACAGACTGACTGACGGATGGGTTTTCAATTATTGATAACAAGTTTAAAATCATGATATGGCGCTTGTTCCTGTTTCTCAGGGTTGTTTTAATTCAGCCACTTAAATACTGAGACTCTATGGACACAGTTCATTTCTGTAAATAAAGCTGATCTTTTGCAGAAGACTTGGCCGTCTTTTTCCCGTCCATCAGGAGAGGTTTTGCAATACTAACAATCGTATAATCCTGCAATGACCAATTTAAAGCAAAACATTTGAGAATCTGATGAGTGAAAATTGGCATAAAAGGTACAGTGCAGGACGATTGTCATTATTGCTACTATGAGTGGTCCTTAGGTTCTGATATGGTGTCCAATTTGGTTGTGAGAGTTGTGTTTATGGAATTTCTTTTTTGTTCGTTCCAAAAATATTTTTCATTTAACACCTTATTTGAGTCATAATGCTAGAAGATTACTATATATATTGTGTCATAGTCGTGTGATAGTCCTGAGAAATATCTGCTTTATTTAACCAAATGACACACTGCAACATCAGATAAATCTGAATCCAACTAAGGAGACAGCTCCAAAGTACTAACTCTGTGAAACACTTGGTTTTTATTTGTTTAAAAGACTTTGTCTTCAGGATCACAGTGCCAACAAAGGCTGGGAGAACAACAGCTATGACTTTAAAAAGTTGTGGCATTCAAAGTAGTTATTGAGAATAACCTATGTGGTAGCATTGAACCATAACTACATTGAGATTAACTGCAGATAGCCCAGCTTCTGCTGTTCTGTTGTACCTCAACTACCACAAAAATATTCTCATTTGGGGCTTGATATTTTGAGAATATCACACCTGGTCAAATTGATAAGATTCTGTATTTTTACAGCTTTAAATAAAGAAATAATGCCAGAGACATGGCATCAATCCTATGGCTCCATCAGCTTGGACACTTGATTCTGAGTCCAAAAAAATATCTCACCAGCTTGCAATGAAACGGCCTGAGTCACGTTTATTTTTTCTCCACAGCTCAAAGACCAATACTATCGACTATCACATTTTTTTCTTCTGGCTTTGTGAAATCTGAAACAAATGATCCAACAAGACACAAAACTTCTCCAACAGTCTGCATGACAGCTGCTTTATTTAGAAACCTGATTTCGTTGACAGCAGAGGACCGATCTGAAGGCACTGTTGAACATTTCTGTTCAGTGGTTGCAAGTTTTTTTTTTCTGAACTCAAATACAGGATCAGGAGTTTGTCCAACGGGCAAAAAAAAACAGAAAGCAAGCAGAAAATACCAAATTAAAAGTCTTAATTGTGTCAACAAATTGGTGGAAATGTGTCTCTAAACGCAGAGTCAGAATAAAGTAAACACTTTCAATAGCTCCATCTTTAACAGACTGTTTTAATCATACACCTGATCATGAAAAATGATTTACCAAAATGTCCAACTTTTGGATTGATTTGGAGTGACATTTCTCTCCTCCTCACAAAATGATAAAATATTCTCTTAACAAATCATCACAGAGAAAGCTAAAGCTCTTCCTCCTTCAGAGCTGCAAAGCAGGGGGCCTATTTTCAAAACAAAATCTCTAATATAATCTTCAAAAGTCCAATGAGAATTGTCCAAAATATCGACTCCTCCTCCTCAAAGTCCTCCTCTGCTGCCTGAGGGGATTTCTTCTGTGTGTGTCCGTCTTCTGAAGTGAATGAGCCCTTATCGAACGGATCCTGGTGCACAGTCTGATCATAAAACACTCGCATTTCAAACTCACTCTCCTTGTATGAGGGATGCCCGTAGATACCAATGCCCACAGGCCTGGCAAAGTCCCTCGGCACCACCACCACATCCTGTCCACAGGTGACTGACTGAAGCTTATAGGTGTCAAAGCTAGGTCGCAGGGTTTTGTCCGACACGTAAAGGTCAGCGTCTCCTTTGAGGCTCTGCATGTGCAGGATGATTTTGCCATCGTGGTTGAGACGCAGGTAGCTGTAGTTCCCAGCACCAATGTGTCCCTGGACCACATGGAGCAGCACCCACTCCTCTGGGATGCCGTCGTCCTCTGAGGAGTTCAGGAAGCCTCTGACCTGGGAGAGCAGGAAGGCAACGAGCAGAGCGCTGCAGCTCAGCATCATGATGAAGGCATCCGTCAGTCAGTCAGTCACCGCCTGGACGACACCAGACAGCCTGAAAACAAGAAAGCAACACTGTAAAGCATGCAAAGAGAGAAAAGGGATCACAGAGAGTAACATTCAAATCTGAAAATGACTGTTGAATTTCTCTACACAATTCCCAAATTCTAAGTTTATACAAAAACTAAAAATTAGACTGCCATGAAAGAGTAAAATATTTTTGGTCACATATTCCAGAAAGTGAAACCGAGATATTATTAAGACTCATTATAGTGAGTGAATTATTACAAGCCTTTATTTCTTGAAATGATGATGATTATGGCTAACAGACAATAAAACCCAAAATTCAGTGTCTCAGAAACTTGTCAGGCCTCTGAAAAGTTTTGGTGCTTTTTGACCATTTCCCAACTTTTCTCCTGATTTCATCCATTTTAGCGGCTTGAACTGAGTTTGACGACTACTTTTTGCTGTTGTTGCCGTTTTCACCACTTAGATTTTTGCTTTTGCAAAGGTAGTTGAGTAACACTGGTATAGAGCATAAACATCTACATCTAAATTTGTGAATGAAAAATCATTCTTTCTATGAACATGATCATTTTCACTATAATCATGTGAAGCATCAACTTCATTTTTCATTGCCGAATGTTGCCACATGGTTGAAACACAAAGGTTTCAAAACACTACTTGATTGTTGTCATGCCACTGTGTCACTGTCAGGAAAAAGGTTACCTAATGTCTATCATTGCCAAGTTACCACACCCGGATAGACCTGCTTATCAAGCCTATATTGTGCAACACTGCCTGTCTCCTCATAACACATGATCGCTGTACACCTTATGTCAGTGATGTGATTTCCTCTGTAAACTGACCAAACCACAATCAAGAGGCCACACAATGTCCATAAGTAATAACATCAGTGGCTTTGTTACAGGCCTGCCAGTTACAAATGTCGGTCTAAACATCTTCATTGCCACATGTGGCATTAAAGTGGAATTAAAATGAAGTCTTATAAAATTCCAACTAGTACTGCATTAAATTATCAGGCAATTTCAGATGAACAAAATTGTGGTCAAATGACTTTGGCTTCATCAATAATTGTACTGTACTGTTGTTTTATATCAGTATTTTTATCTACTTCATGACAGAAGAATATTTACCTAATAACATCCTCTCTGGTTCATCTTCAAAATTTAGTTTTAACGGTTTCCTTGTTTCGAATATAAATTAACCCCAATTCTAAAAAAAAAAGAAAAAAAAATTGTAACAAAAAATACTGTATGACAGGAGATTGTGAACTGTTCAGCACCTGTAATATTACATCAGGCCAGTTTCTGAAAATACTTCATTCCATAAACTCCAGAAAATGCTCTCTGATGCTGTGTTCACAAAAACGTACAGTTTTATCAAATAAAGATGTGAATAGTATCTTCAAAGTTCATCAACATTTGTTCTTTAGCAACATAAACTGCGAAGACAAACCATAACAACCTCTTTAGATACTAATGATAAGACCATGAAACAACCTATATAACATGGTTCGCTAAGAATAACACCTGCTAAAGTGCAAAACACAACAAGTCACATACACATTTTGGTCTCCTCGCAATCCATAGATTACTGGCTGACTGAAAGAAAAGCCCCCAAGCTGCTAAAAATAACTTGCTCGCCCAGTCTGACCTTTGATACCAAGAAAATCAGTTGTCCGAAATAGGAGGGGCGACAATCTCTTTAATATTCAGCTGTATGAATAAATTAACAGAATTGTTTACTTTATTAACAAGTCGAGGATTTCTTTGACAAACAATTAAAACATACAAATCCATGTCTTCACGTTGTTTTCGTGTTGAAATGCTAACAAGCTAGCACGACACCTGTCCACATTTCCAACCTGTAACGTTACTTCCATGATAATTTTAAAATGCCCAAAGAGGACATTATTTTTAGATAAAAAATATAGGTGTATGATCACATTAAAATACAAACAAAAACAAAAAAGAAAGGCAGCATTAGCCTGAGCTGGCAATGATAACAGGTTAGCTCCCTCGCATGCTGCTAGGTGGCTAATTCAGTTTGGGCTTTGTGTTTCCCCTCAATGTTTAGTGTGATGTAAACTGCTGAATCATAAAAATGCCTGATAGTTAATTTAAAGTTTTATTATCAAATAATTATAATAGTAATTTAAATCATAATTAAATACACTCGGTGTACTTACACAGCTGTCATTTCCTCACCAGCATCTTAGGTCCAAACAGCAACCTGCTGGAAACAAAGTTCACTTCTTCACCTCCCTTTGCTTTCACTCACAACCGAGAACAACTCACTGCTGCCACTCAACGGTCAGACATGGGAACTACATCCACCAGAAGTCAGCAACTTGACCATCAGGTCTTCATAAAGGAATGAAATTAAAGCCAAAATATCATGGACCAACAGTAACCGAATAATAAATTTGTAGTCCACGATGTTTTACTCAACCATAAACAGAAATATTCCACTCAAAGGAAAGTTAGGTCTCCTTAAGCTCATTTAACAGTGCTGCGGAGGCAACGGTTGCTATGGACGCAGCTAACCGGACTGTTTTCATGAATGAAACATTATGATCAGAAATGTAACAATATAGGCCTACAAGTCTACTGAAAACAACCATAGTCATCCAAGTACGTGTCTGTGTTAAAGTGAGCAGTGTTTCTTACTTTTCTCTACAAACTAGAACTCTGAGTTAACTCCTTCTGCTCTAAATTATGAAATCAAAACAAACACAAATACAGCTATCAGATTGCATTTTATGATCTGATTGTGTTGTTTCTTTTATTTTGTTCCCTCTTTTCTTCTTTAAAACTTTTGGTACTGTATTGGAAAAATTTGATCCACAAATTCATAACCCTGATTCCAGTATAGAGGTGGATTTCGACATCATCAGTCATTGTGAATGGTCACTTTGATGAGTTATTTCAATAAGAATTGTGGATATAGACATTAGAGTTGTGAAAGAAAACTTAAAATCTTGTCCCGAACAAAATTATTTTAATAATCAGGAACAATATTTGAATTCTGCCAAGACCCCCTTTGATTTTGTTTGCCCCGGTGGACAGATCTCAGCATGTAGTCCCATTTTGAGCCCTGGTCTTTACTATTTTGCATCGAAATGTGCCTGTAGTCCAGTCAATAGTTGTGACATTTTGTGTAGCAATGTTTCTGAGTACCACCAAATTCCATCATGTTTTCTTTTGATGAGTGAAAAGGTTTATGATGTATTTCAGTGTAATACAAGGGCCTTTTGTGAGGCAGAGTTCAGGATGCAGCCCATGTTGTGTGCTGGTACAGAACATTCTTTGTTAAAGATAAGCTAAACTAGTCACTTTTTTTCCTCAGTGAAGAAGTGGTTTATTCATGTGCTGTTACTAAGGGCACTTCTGAATTTAACAATTTTGAGAAGATATGGATTAACTGTGAAGTAACTGAAGCTCACCTTGTTAAGATTTACTGCATCATAGCTTTAAGTTTATTTTCTGTACAACTTTTACAACTGCAGAGTTGACCTAGAGATACCTGGTACTTCTGCTGTTATCAAAATGAACAACATAGTGGGTTCAAAAGTGAGTATTCAACAGGCAAGAGAGTATATACAACCTTTTCCTAATAACTTATCTTGTATGTGGGAGATTATGAGTTATTCAGACTTTAATGATCTGTTTTATCTGAATTGGGTTGATCGAATCCATGTGTTTTGAAGACCAGGCCAGAAGTGAGCTAGAGTTCCTAATACGGGATCAAAGAAAAACCTGTGTTACCAAATCTAGATCATTGAGAATCAGATTATACCCGTAGAAAGCCCTGCAGAAAAGATTGTATTCAGACATTGACCAAAGTGTCAGATGTGTAAAATATGTCTTATGACTGTTTTTGTATCATCAAGTGTTACTTTATTTGGACTGCATAATTGCGTTCGCCTTGGGATCACTGAAGTCAAAGCTGTCCTTCCTGACAGATCTTTAAATCAGAAGCACAAAAACATCCCACAGGTTGAACTAAATTCAGCTTCATTAGAAAAAGACAAGAACATTTAATGTCTGCACGAGCGACACAAAAATCAAGCAGCCAAACGCTGCCTGAAGGTTTTCTACAGACACTTCATGAAAGCAAAAACATGTAGACATTTAAAATTTCTCTCTGCAATCATCTAAGTCAATCTGTCACCATGTTTTATTCTCATCAGGTGTGACTCAGCTGTTTTATATATTTACACAAGTTATTCATCAGTTTCAGTGCTGCTTTAACCATTTGTAATCCAGTATGATCATCTCCTGGCCTGTGAGATAATACAAAATAAATTACAAATCTGTTTCCAGGCATGCACACTCACACCTCACTCATTAAAATCAATTGGTACTAATTTCACATCTTTGTTTTTTATAATCCTTTATCACTTTAATTAACACCAACTGTAGTTTGAACAAAAAGAAAAAAAAGAAAGAAAACAAACCAAAAAAAAAAAAGAAAACAACAACAAAAGAACCCAACAACAAATGTTCCAGGAAAGGGGAGGAGTCTCAAGAGACAACAGGTTGATGACTGGTCGGTATGTGTTCAAAAACCACATCAAATTGTAAATTCTATAGTAGATATACTCGTTCAACAAGTCTGCATATTCTGTCACATTAGATACATTTGACATTATGTGGAAGTCACCTACTATCACCACTTCAGTGTTTAAATATTAACTGCAAACCAGTTGACCGATTTAAGGCTTCCGAGGTTTGACAGCGGAATCACGTCGATCTGTCACATCCACAAAAAGTCCGGACCGGGCCTCCACCCTAATCGAAAGGCGTTTCCTGATGTAACTTCAGAATAAAAGGCCCCAAAAAAGTAGTGTTGTGATGATTTTTTTTTCTCTCAGAATATAAGATTATCTCAACATTTAAATAAATCACTGCATCTGTTGTCTTATAAAACACGCTGATATTGTCACTTCAGTGAAGGTTTCAGAGAAAGAGGATGAGTTTTAATATGTCGATTCAAACTTTACAAACTCTGACTGAGCAGAGCTCGAGGAATTTTATGGGGGGATGAAAAAGGGTAACCATGAAATTTTCTGTTGATTTTTTTTGAAAGGAACATTGTCTGCAAAAAAAAAAAAAATTTGCATGTATGGTTTACAATGTAGTACCATGCTAGCGCTGCTCGTCTTGTCCTAACCGTTTATCAGCAAATGGAGAATCAGTGCTGTTGGAAACTACAACGCACACACCCTACTGTTTTTAACCCCATTCTGCCCACACGCCTTCTACTTTCACCCAGTCAAAACACCAGAAAGAGAAGACTGAAGGTGTGAACGTTAAGTGAGAGTGGTGAGGAGGTGTAAAATAACAAATTGTTTGTACAGAAAACAAACAGAAGTAAACAAAGCAGCAAATGCAGAAAATCACACTTCATGCTTTTAAAATTTGGGCAGCAGGAAAAAAAAGGGGAGGCGGGTGGAGGAGATTCACAGTTTTCTCAGTTATGTTGCAGAGACAATGAAGGAGTGCATACAGGGGAGGAGGATGCTAACAGAAAGTTAGCAAGGGATGAGATGCTTCTTTGACTTCACTGAGCACGGGGGTCATAACGTTAGCCGAGGGCAGAATGGGGCTAAAACTACATTCCTGGTCTGACTAAAATGGATCTGCTTTGTTAACGTAGAAAGAGTCTCTGTGTTTCCAACACTTGGTTAAATTCTTGGCTTTGCCAACTTTTTTCTTACAGTTTCTTTGAGAAATGAAGCCTGCTGCAAAGTACGCTCTGCTCCGCACTGAGGGTTGGGATGGGAGAGGGTGGGGACAGCTGTGAAGTTGGGGAGGTCCGCGCTGGAGGGAAAGGGTACCAGGGGCAGGAGTAGGCAGTGGGGAGGGTGCGGAGGCAGCTCAGACAGAGGGAGCTTTGCGCTGCAGTAGATATTGATGGATGTCGTCAGCGTCACGCTTTAGCCAGCCGGCGTTGAGGAGGATGTTCTCACAGCACTGCTGCACAGTACGCTCCGCTGCCGGCGCCGGGTGACTCTCGAAGAAACTCTGTCCAGGTACAGAGAAAAAGAGAGAGAGAGAGAAGGCGTTGAATGAGAAAGGATGTAAAATCACAAAAACAAAACAAACAAACAATGACATTCTTGAGCAAAAAGTGTCTCTGCACGAAGGAAACCGTTTCCTGGGCACAGAGAGAAGTGACATTTAGATGTGTGGTGAATGATGAGTAAAATCCTTATTCAATACTTTTATGTGAGGCCACACATCCTCCTGATGGGTAGGAAAGGCTTTCTACTACTATACGCTATGGGAAAATTACTGGAGTCTGCTGGTAAATGTTTAAACATGATAAAAAAATTGGAGGCTGTTATATTATCACGCTCTTTTAGTCCCCCAGACTTCTGTGCTGGTCATGTGGTTGAAAACTATAAATTGATCAAATGAAAACACAAAAAAGAAAAGAAGTGCATCAATAATAATTTCATTAACTTTTCATCCTCTCTTAACTCATTTTGGCAGTGAATGGTTTTCATCTTCCCCAAAGAAAAATAATCACTAAATCTGAGTGATAACCAGGAAACTACATTGAAGAATTCTGGTGAATCTGTAAATTGAAGGTGATCATCAGTTCTGTCAAGCGTCTCACCTTCACTTCAGCAGCCATCTTATCGATAGCAAATCCATCAACTGTGAGCTGCGGAGAGCAACAGATACATGTTAGCAAACAGAAACGCACACACTGAGAACTTCCATGAAAATCACCTTGTTACATTAAGCAGTCTAAGTATTTCTGCTTTCAGAGTCAGAATAAAAAATTCTCAAGGTTACCTTGATGAGCCGTGATATGAGGAAGCCGCCCTGGTAGCGGTTGTAAAGCTCCTCCCAGTTATCTTTGACAAACTTCCAGGCAGCTTTTCTGCCTTGTTTGCTGCTTCCTGCTACACCTCCGATCACTGACACCGTGTCCTGGGGACGGACCTCTTCCTGTTGGGTTGAGAAGCTGAGACTTAGCTTGAGTTCAGCCGGAGCATCATATCATGATAACCCTGTCAAAAAGTTACTCCTGGCAGCAGGAGGCTAACGTGGTCTTGGAAATTGAACTGGAAGCCAGACAACCTTTCAATGAGTTTTAAAAATTCAAATTCGGTATTTTCACAGACCTTTAAAAGCCTTTATGGATGCAATTTAAGACCTTTTCCATGATTATATGACAAAATTGCTAAGTATATAATCTGCATGATGGGTGGCAGCTGCACAGCTGCACTCTCTATGGAGAGCTGAGAATAAATTGGGTCTTGCCCTAAAATTCCTGCAGAACATGTTATCATTAAGTATTCTGGTTAAAAATGCAAACACACATTGCTGTTTTGGAAACAACAACTCTAACAGTCAGCGAGCAAGGTCATGTGTACCGAGAGGGCGAAGGTGAGGACTTTCTGGATGAGGTCAGGGGCTGAGATGGCGCCCAGCACTCGCTCGATGCGGTTTTTCTCCTCCTGCATATCGGCCTGTTTGTGAAGCTGGAAAAAAAAGGAAACAGATGGTTAAAGAAGATAGGTGAAGGAAAGTAAAATAAAAAAATCTTGACCATGTAAATGAGGTGTACTCTTAGCAAAATTAATTGTAAGATTGTTGATGTCCCTAAAGACCTTTATGACACATGAAAGCTGCATTCTTACCTTCAGCATTGTTTCCAATGTGGCACTGTCTCCATGCTTCAGCACTGTTAGATACACCTGAAAGATGATAGCTCACACTTAACTCCATTTCTACAAGCTGCTTGGGAATTTGATGTACTGTTTGTATAAACACTTGTGACTATGGTCTGAGAGTTATGTTTGCTCACCGGGCTCCTTAAGTCTGCAGGCAGGACCTGTTTGCCGTCCACGTGGTCGCGGAATCTCCGCCTGGCCTCCTCCAGTGTGGGTTTGTGACCTGCCTTTCCCAACTTGCCCAGAACCAAACCTCTGAGCAGGGCGTCCAGGTGACCTGATAGACAGAAGTGTTACACTCATGTTACCATTTTTCTTATGTTGCAGAAATGTGATCACCAGAGGACTAAACAACAGGGTTTGACTCAAGCTCCTCACCTTCCCCTGGTTTGCTGTCCCAGCCGAGCTCCAGGCCAATGGGGGTGAAAAGGTCTCTGATGAACTCCTGGATCTCTTCATGAAAGTCAGTGTGGGACAACAGTGAGGACAGCACCCCCAGATTGCAGCTGAGGTCGCTCCACACTGTGTAATTTGGCTCATTGACAAAAGCCTCCATCAGCTTCAGCACCTCCACTGTGCTGATCATCCCGGCACGAGACTGAAACAAGAATCAGAACTGAATAAGAATAGATGCATTAAGCTGTAAGGAGTCTGGCTTACAGCACCACATTCCACAGAGTCTAACTACAGGGATGATAGGAAAAAGGAAGCACAACAAAAAATGTCCAACAGGGGTGAATTTGATTACTAAGAAAACTCTGCAAATATTTTTCTATCCATCAATCTCATTTGTCTATTTTTTTCCTTCCTATTGGTTGATAAACTTTTTGTTTTGCATGTTATTGTCACTGAGCTGCTGACACACCCATGAATGCAACATATTGGAGTTATTGGAGTCAGGGTAAGGTCAGGGTGAGAAAAACTTTGAGAGAAGAAATAAGAGACTTTACGTCATCTTTTTGAAACCCGATAGCTGATCTGCAACAAACTGCAGTTCCTCAAACTGTCACTAAAAACAGACTCTAATGTCACTCTACAAATCAGTTTGTGTCTCTTAGAATTGAGAAAGAATAACAAGTCATTATAGTGACAATAAGTTTAGAAACTATATCATTGTTTTTCAAAAATAAGGTTGTACAATATAAGTCCCTATTGCTACAAATGAGTGATAAAAGAGTTAAGTTCTTACTGACAGTCTGTGATACAAATCATTCAGCAAAACCACTTCAAGACTACACTTTTTTTTCAACTCATTACTATTCCTGAGGGCAGGTAGAGGAGAGCCAACGTGTGGCAAATCAATTCTGATGCTGTGTAAGGACATCAGGATGTCTACATTTTAATAAGCACTTTGATGAAGTCGAATCATCTCTTATTTTTTTAAAAATTCATTCCTCTTGTTCTCTTCTCCTCTGCCTCATGTGTTCTTTCACACATTATGACATCAATGTGATGTCTGATATGAAGAGACAGAAAGGGAAAATGAGACAAATGGAAATATGGGTTAACCAACTTCCAGGAGTGGGGCCTCAAGTGTGTTACTGTGTGTATGTGAAAGAGAGCACTTTACCAGGGAGAAAAGGTCGTTCTGCAGGCCGAGTCGGTCCACAGGCTGCAAGGTGAGGTCTCTGACACCCGGCAGCAGACTCTCCAGCATGGGCGAGCTGTACTGAATACGGTAGAAGCCCACGGTGCCAGGGTTGATCTGTGAACAGCAGGGACACAACTGGGTCAGACTGTGGGGTGAAATGTTTTAGCTTCAACCTTTTACCCTCAGACTTAGTGCTTTTATACAGCAGAAATTAGAGGCAGGAGAATAGTTATATCCTCATGTTAAAGCTGGAGGGTTCAGTCAACAATGAGCTTGTCTTTGTGGAAAAATTTCCCTAAACTAAGCAAACACTGGTGATTCTAACTCTGAACAAACACTGAAAGAGGAGCATGCCTTTAAATTTGGCTAAAATTTTTTGTTTGAGTTTAAGGCTGTACCAATGACATCAAACAATCCAATCCTTACAGAATTAGAGGCATAATTTATCTGTGAGTACCAGCTGTTTCAAGCTCCACTCATTTTCAGTTTCTTGTTCACACAAATTTCCTCCTGATGACACCTTATTCAAGCAACATCAACAGCTGTGTTCATTTACAACTCACACCTATAAGACACTCAAGTTTTCACATATTAGCACACACAGAGCTACCCTCCCACATAACAGAAGGAAGATTTAACAACCTCGGACTAAGGAAACTGTCCTCTCTTGAGTCAGGGTGAACTGTGTGTGGTTGATGGAGGAGTTGTGGGTGAGACTGTTATGACCACATTCTCTTCCTCCTCTACTCCCCTTCCTCTTGACTAAAAACCAGAAACTCCAGCATGTGAACTTCAAACCTGAACTTGAACTGTTTTTCACACAGCATCAAAAAAAGACAGACTCAGACTGTTTTCTTGTGACTTACTAATTCAGAGCAAGGCCTTTTTTATATTCCTGATCTAAATTGACACTGTCGCCTGTCTGTACCACCCTGTTTCAATTCAGAAGCCTAAGCACACAGCCTGATGCACGCTTCCTCCAAAATGTCACTGCATGTTGAAACAATGTGGACTGCAAGCCCTGTGACTGATCTATTTTCACCTCTTCATACTTTGACTGGAATGACTGCACAATAGTCAATTTATCAGGAGATGAAAAAGTTATATTAGCTCATCTTTAGGGACAGAAAACTTCTACCGGCATGCCGGAAAATGTTTCAGACTCACCTTGACCCACTGGTCAGAGCTGACACCATTGAGGGTGATGGTGGTCTCCGGTCTGTCCAGCAGAACCTTAAGCTTGGTGCATGTGGGGTCCTCGCTGGTACAAATGCTAATGGGAACCATCCAGCTGGGGCAGTCCTCACCTGAATAACAGGGCATATCAAAGAGCTAATCAAGAACAGGCATGCTGAAGTGACTGTAAAACAATGGGGTGGGTTTTTATAAAGGTGTTAGTGTATCCTATTAACTCCTCACCATTATGAGGTCCACTGGCACAGAACTTCTTCTGCGATAACTTGAGTATTCGGTCGTCACCTTGCTATAAATACATTTCGAGTGAGAGCATAAAAGAGAGAGGAGAGAGGATTGCAAAATAGAACTGGTTACAAGAAAAAAAAACGATTCTACTGTTTCTTTTTATTCATGTATTCTCTCTGCATAGACTGAAAAAAGGGAAAATCAGAGTATAGTATTTCTTCTTTCACCTCTAACAGGCTCACAATCTGACACCATTACAGAAAGGAGACAGACTTTTATATTAAAGAGCAAAATGTTTTGAGTAAGGTCTTTTATACTTAGTCTTTTCAAAGCCATCAGACTCAAAAGAAAATGACTCCACAGAACACAGGATTTGTTTGCATTTACGAGTTTGGTTAAGTCTTTAAAATTTTTACTGCTTAATTGTGAATTTAATCAAGTTTTTAGTTGTACTTGGGTTTCAATCAGTTCTGCTATCCACTGTAGTCTCTGATCTCAAATTTTGAATGCCAGTCAAGAAAAAACCTGAAACCCATAATGTGCTGTCTAACAGCCATAACTAAGAACTAAGGAGAAAGATTTGATGTCATCTAAAATACTTGCAGTATGTATGATCAATAACGGTTAAGATGTCATGAAGGCTGGGGATAGAGTTACAAAAAGTTTGATTGAAGAATAATGAGTCCTTAAATTGACGTTTATGTTTCAGAGGTCAAGTTATTTTCAATTCCAGTGTTTTGGGGTTGCTGGTTGTCGTTAATGATTAAGAAAAAGTTGACGCTAGGTCTCATGCTCCTCATCTCCGCTGTAAAACTTAAGTATTATGATCACTTCTGAAGGCTCACCTGCTCCTGGTCCACTACTATTATAGGGAAACCCATCTGCTTGGTCCACGAACCCATCACTGCAGCAATGGGTTTGCCACTGGCCTGTTCCAGACAGTCCCACAGGTCCTCTGTTGAACACAGCCAGGAGTCAGGGGATTGAGAAACCGTGAAACCAATTAACATAACTGTTATGAAAATTTTTCCAGCATGTTGGTACCTGTTGAAGCGTTTTTATGTTGGAACTTCAAAAGATATGCGTTCATTCCTTTCCTGAAATCCTGCAAGGAAAGAGTCAGAATTGAATCTTAATGAAGAGGATGCTTTAAAGTTGAGAGGTTTAGATAACCGACCTCATCTCCTATGTAGTTGTGCAACATGCGGATCACAGATGCTCCTTTGCTGTAGGAGATGGCATCGAAGATTTCATCAACCTCTGATGGATGACCCACATTCACCTGGAACACAGAACAACATAAGAGGTCTGGAGTTGAAGGTTATTATGTATAAAATAATCAAAATTCAAAGAGGTATTTTTTTTAATAACATTTTAAAATCTCTGCTTTGCTTTAAAGTCGAAAGCACGTTTCCTGCTGGAGGGATCATTTTACAATCCTGGTTTCTCAGACCATAACACCTTTTTCCAAACAAACAAGCATGCAAATCCAGCTTTCAGTCTCACAGCTTTCAACCCTTCCACACCTCACCTCAATGGGGTGGCTGCTGTCCAGTGCATCCAGGTCCAGAGCTCTGGTGTAGTCTGCAGAGACAAACTGGGTCCAGATGTCGTACTCTGGGAAGCAGTGGTCCACACACAGATACTCGATCCAGGACGCAAAGCCCTCATTTAGCCACAAGTGGGTCCACCATTCCTGCATTAACACAAACACACACACACTAAGATTTCATTGTGTCTTCCAGGTATTCTCTAAGGTCTAAATGTCAAATTAACACAAAAAAGGTTTTTCATCCGTGAAAAAATACACACGCCTGACATCATAGAAGAAATACAGGGTTCAGGTAATGAGTAGCTGAATTACTTACTTATCGGCTGAATATTCCTACAAAAACAGACTAATATCATTCTATACTAATATCAGTAAATCAAAAAAATAGGCTGTCTGTGGTCTCTAGTTATTTTCAAGCTGAGGTTATTGATGGAGCATTATGGAAGGTTACCATGGTGACCAAGTTCCCAAACCACTGGTGGGCGAGTTCGTGTCCGACCACCAGTGCCACCCACTGCCTGGAGGATGAGCAGGAGTTCTTGGGGTCGATGAGCAGAGCTGTCTCCCTAGGAGAAATAAAAGCAAAAGTTCATGTGTTAGGTCTGACTGCCAGCAGAGACTCTCGTCCATCCAAACATCCAGATGCAACATCACTGCTGGGCTGTTTATTGAGAGAAGCTGCATGAGGCCATGTGGCTGGATTTGGTCAGTAAGTCAAGCCTACTGCTGTTCACATTATCTGAACAGCTGACAGGTGGAGGCTCGTTTTGGCTTACCACAAAATAATCAAAAAATTATAATTGCAAGGGTCCCATTGGGTCAAGCTGCAGGGTCTGTAGTGCAACCAATCACAACACTTTGCAACATCTTCTCCCATTCTCTACTCATAATGCTTTTTGTGACCTATCATTGACAGGAACTGAAATATATAACTTTAAAAAAATCAAAACACAATACAACAACTGTAATAACATTATATGTGCATTAAATGTCATCCATAGACCAAACTGCTCTCTGAATGCTGACAAAGGCCACTGAAAAAACTGAGTCGAGCTGAAATATTCAAAAAAGAAAAAAAAAAACTGCCAGAGTAACCTGGCAAGGAGTCTGACATCATATTTGTTGCCTACACAGAGAAAGAGGTGAATTCATGCTTAAAGAAAACCAAAGAGGTCTCTACAGCCTTTTATCCCCCTTTGAATTGAACAAGGATGTATTTACCCAACAACAGTCACAAGCTGTGAGACTTTCAATATAAAATAATACAAACTAGAATGGTAAATAATAACATGTTTATCTGGAATATTTGCATAATTTATGACTTTTAATAATAGCCAGTCATTTAGAAATATATATTCAATAGCGTTATTACTATCTTTGTGACTGATTAATTCAACTGACCGTGGTAAAAAAATCACATGGAAAAAAACAATTGTTTCTCTGTTTCATTTGGTAGATTGGAGAATCTTGATAAGAAGAGGCATAAAGATATTTGTAACTGTGACTTTGCTCCTGTATAGAGGACAGTGAGTTTATTGGTAAAATGCCAGTATTACATGACTATTCTTCAAAAAGTGTAATAAATTATTGCTCATTTTGACTTTGAACCCATTTTAAGCCACAGTGTGTAACCTCACAGTACCCAAGTGCTGCAATTATTGTGATTATTTTAATAAATGAATAACCTGTCATTTCGGTTCCATGATCAATAAATTTTTTGTTTGGTTAATAAACTGTTGATTGGTGCTTCAAAGGTTAACGAAATGGTCACGTTTACAGAGCTGGATCACAGAATTTTTAATTTTCTTTTTTTAAATTTGAACTCAAGTGTGAGTACAGCTTAACTTCATCATATATTCTAAAACCAAGCAGCTATGATTTAAGGTGTAACATACGCTGACAATAGCACTGAAGGTTTTAAACTCAAATTTCAAAATGAAACTCAACCACGTTTGAATCTCACAGCTGGTGCTCTCTAGTATAGGTTACACACACAAAAATGACGACAATAGGAACAGAATTAAGCTCACCTGTAGGTAACAAGGCCCCAGTTTTCCATGGCACCTGAAGAAGATGAGAAAACATTTCCAGTTTTCACATTTTACTGCTGAAAAGTTTCATATTGGTGGATGTACACTGATTGACAGTAACTCACCAGCAGCAAAATCAGCAATAGCTATGAGATCAATTTTAGGCAATGGATAAGGAACACTGAAGTAGTCTTTGTAAAAAGGTAAGGTCTTAGTCGCAACCTGTGTAGATAAAATACAAATTAGACAGTTTGATCGGTCATTCTTAATTTTCATGATTAATCTGTATTGAGCACAAGATTCTCACCTCCAGTGCAAATTTCCCTTGTTCTGCCTTCCCCACAGGTGTGTAGACGCGTACCGTTATACCATCTGATGATTGGCTCTCCACAAAATCATATTCACCGATGACAAAAGCTACAAGGTATGTGGACATGATGGGTGTGGTGGCAAACTTCACTTCCACAAGGTTTTCGTCCTCTGGATATGGCTTTCGATCAATGACATTCTGGTGCAAAAAGAATTTGTAATTATTGATTTCAGGGATTTTCTCTGTTAGTCATAAAACATCACAAATAAAACCTGGGTAAAAAAAAAATCCAGAACATTTTCCTTATAGATTGTAAAGTGAGGTATAAAGGCTAGTTAACATGAGCACCCAATTGGTAACCAATGGTGTACTTGAATAGAAAATCAAATGGTTTAGACTGTATCTAGGGCTGGGCAATTAATTGTTAACCAGATTTAATGACCTGCTGCAATTTTCTAATCCCAGACAGTGCAGTATTTCTTTAACCTGAGATGTGTCAGAATACTAGATACTATTTTTTGCAGCAGATATTTTATGCTCTACACCAGTGAAACTCAGTGAAAGCCACCTTTGCAAAATCAAGAATCTCAGTGGTGAAAAGTGGTAAAAACAGCAAAACCAATAAGTTTAAGGTGGCAAAAATGGTCAAAGAGCGGCAAAAATTGATGAAAGGGTGCAAAAATTGGGAGGAAACTGGAAAATGGTTAGACCGTAACATCACTTTTAAGAGGCCTGATTTTCTCTTTCTGTTTTAAAATATCCTTCTGTACTGATCTTTTGTAATATTCCAACTATCTGGGACAATGAATTTTGTTTTTTATTATCTGAAAACCATAATGATCAAAAAACATCTGTATGTGTTTTTCTTATTTAAAACGAGAATAATGAAAAACACCAAACCCTTCAACATAGCAATTGATATCAACAACACATAAGAGGGGGAGCCTTAAACTGTTGCATTACGAGAAAAAAAATCACAACTAGGTTACATTTGCAAATCGTTCAGCCCTAACAGTATCTGTGCAATATATCGATACTTCATATATATAATATATATACACAGTCCATGGTGAGGGAGGGAATATTCAAACTTGGACATGTATTGACAGTCCTGATGTTTAGTAATATCTGCACTGGAAGGTTTCAATGTTTTGTTGGATTTGTCAAAGATCAGAGCACCACAGACTTATCCTTTAAGTATCGATGCTGACATTTATTGCAGTCTGTTTGGTACTTATCCCAGTATTAGTGGATATCTTTCACCATCTGTGCTGGTGTTCAAACCCTCCTTTTTTTCACAGATCTACTAAATGCAGCCTTGTGTTGCAGTGGGCTTTAAAGGTCACACTTGACTTGCTGGGGAAATAAATTTCAGCAGGTATGTGAATGAAAAGGTCAAGAGCTGAGCTGGACTCACATCGATGTGTGACCTAATCAAATTCCTGCACTGGATAGTCTGCAATCAGTCTGTAATCATTCATATAATTGTATAAACATAATCAAGGGGTTTCCTCTGTGATATCCTGAGGTGATTTTTTTATTCCTTTATTTAATTTTTATGTCCAGTCCAGCTGAAAAACTGATTTGGATTTGACACAACATGAGTGGACGCTTAAAAAAAACAAACGTGCAGTGTGAAAGAAATGACAGACTGCATTCACGTCTGGGCCGACATTCAGCTTCATCATCAACCTCCCCATGAACCCTGTTAGCCTGGAGGAGTGTTGTTAGGGAATATAATCTACGCCAGATGATGTTTTCTGATGCAATTTAGCTGCAAAAGCCCTCAGCTGAAATTAAATAGAGAGGATAGAGTCTGACAAGTACAAAAGAGGTTTTTCTTACAACAAGAGGCCTCATTTGACTTGTATAGTAGCTACATTTCACATGGAGTTAAACATAAAATAAGCCAGAAGAAGAATAAGCAGTGACTGTCTGCCCTGTGTTACATAAGCTTCTAGGAGAAAAGGGAGAGAAGAGAGGAGGGAAAACACACACATACACACAAACATTAACACAGGCACACATAAAAGAAACTCAGCAGCAAAGTGACTCAGGCTGTCTGGGGTCTGGCGTCTCTCTGAGGGAGGAGTGAATATTTGACACGTACCATATTTGACAAGGCTACCCGGTCCTTTGGAACTATCAGAGAGATGTCAAAGGTGGCCTTAATAGCGGGCTCGTCCCAACAGGGGAAAGCTCTGCGAGCATCCGTGGCCTGGAGGGAGCATGAGAGAGAGGGGTGTTCAACTTGTTTTAAGATGTAGCTTTCAGCCTGTAATGATAACATTGCACTTTAAGTCATATTGACTTTATCTGTTAGGAACTGTGAGGTCTTAACACAAATACACAGGTAAGGAAGAGTGTAAAAGGCATTTGATTACATACAAGATATTATGACACAGGAAATAGAGAGGGAACACAAATACAAGTCCTGAGAAAGTGTTAACTCAAACAACTTAATAAACTGCCAACCACTGACATACTGATAAATCAATGACACAGGACAAAAAAGCAGAAAATAGGCAAAAGTCACCACAAAGCTAAGTTTTCATACATCTTTTTTTTTAACTGGTGGAAATGGGCATCCATACTGACAACTGTGCAGTTCATAAAGAGTTTAACTGAGCTCACAGGATCTACTGTGTGAAAGTAGCTCCATGTCACTTGTAAAACCGCATGTCAAGTTGTGAGAGGAGGATCATGGTGGACCACTGGCTACACTTTATTAAAAATCACACTGACAGGGTCAAGGCAGAAAGCACCTTTTTATGGTGCTTACTTCGACACAGCATGAATTCGGGGAAACACTCTGTCTTTGATGTGCAAATTGTCACACCCATGTACAAAACACAGCTGAGCTCAGCTTTCTATTTTTATGGAAGTGACCAAATCATGCCTGAATATTCTTTACTGATTCTATTTTTGTTAGATGTGAGTTTAGAGAGCTTCCATCGTGCTCTTGTACGTTAGGTAAATTAGAATAGATTTTCTGAGAAAATAAATCATTTCAACAGCCCATGAACTGATGAGTAAAATAATGCCGTTGTCACGCTACATGATAGTTCATTGAAAATAAAAACACACAGAGGTGTAGAAAGTAAAGTGGCCCCTTTCTTTGATGAGCCTTTACTTATTAAGTAGCAAATTTTCCATCTCCTGTGCGATTAGATGAAGCAGCTTATACTTAGTCATATTTCAGCAAACTTTCATGTTCACCTGCACAGAAGTCTAGAAATATCCATGCAAACCTGCAGACTTTCTTTAGTTTCAAACAAGTCAAAGTGCCACAGACTGTCATGTTTCTGTGTTCAGCCTCTGGCTCATTCCTCTCATTGCAGGAGCAGGCAGCACTTTTATCAGAGCCAGGTTGGCTGTTTTCTAGAGCTCATTGGAGACACTTGCATGGAGTAGATAATTTCATCCAATAACCTGCCTTGGGAAATGAGTGCAGATCAAATTTTCCAGTTGGATGCCTGGAACAGCTTCCATCAAAGGCTGTGATCAAAGGTGCTGACCAGTCACTGCTGGTGATCTTACTTCTCTATCTGTCTTTAGGGAGCTTTAACTGTCACAATTCATTGGCTGTCATCTGAATACAATTATGCACAAGAAACTCAACTGGGAATGGCCAGCTATTTGAACATTTGATAAAATCTGGACCCTGATTGTCTCAAGTAAAGCTGCAGCCCAATTTGAAATGCTTTATCTAGGAAAAAATGTTGGCTGAAGGTATCTGGCTTTAGAGATAAGTAAACTCTCGTTAAATGATTGCCAATGGGAGCTAGATGTCATTAAAGGGGATTGAGTTCTACCTGTTTTTAAAGAGATGTCTTTCTGCAAACAAACTGAAATTTCCAGCCTGCACAATTTCTGGATAGGAAACCACAAAGCAGAATACATATGAAAAAATACAGCCAATAAGGATGTGCGCTAACAACAGCCCTAACTAGAGATCCTCTTTCATAACAGCATACTTTCCACAGTGCATACACTGTTGTGGAAAACCTGTGTGTACACGGCAGGTGTTTATCCTCCAGGTGAAAGCAAATCAGACCCCTCCCCCCTCTTACCACACTATATATACCAGACTAGAGTGACCTGGTTTATGGCTCAACTTTCCCAGAATCACCTCAACACACAGAGACATTTTCAAAACAAACATAAATAGAAGCATATCTTACGTATTGCTTCATCTAAAGGAACAATTATGGCATACCACCATGAGTCACATGACCTTCATACTCTCCTGGGTTGCAAAACACGCAGTGGGTTAAGCAACGGACTCCACTTTCCCAAAAGAAAACATCTCACTTCCCTGCGGCTGTTCCCTCACCTCAAACTGTGTGACAGCAGCGTAGCGGATCTCTCCAGCAGAGGTTGTATATTTACTTCTATAGAATCCCTTCATTTTGTCGTTCAACTCCCCAACGAAGTCTATCTTCAACGTGCCGGAGCCTGGGGGAGGAGAGTTGCAAGGTTCATTCAGCCACAACCAGAGGCTGAAAATCTGTCACTCTTCACCAACAGTGATGATGGAAAAAACACAGAGCAGAGGGAGCCCTTTTCTTACCTTTCTGTAGAGCGCTAGGAAATGACAGTGTGACTTTTTCATCCTCGTTTTGATAGTTAAATCCTGTCGCATTTATTTCTACAAAGAGAAAAAGAGGAAGAATGGGGAAAAGCATAGTTTAATCCAAAAGAAGAGATTAAAGGAGGAAGCAGTGTGATCAAAACAGAAGAAAAGGTGGCGAGAGCTGTGAGAACAGGCCCTTACCATCTCCTCCTTGTGGCGCGAAAGAAGCTGTGATGATGTCGATGTCAGCACAGTTCATCACAATCTGATTTGTGGCTTGTGTAACCTGCAAATATTGACATAAAACAGTGTAACTTAAACTTGCATGAACTTTTATCCCAATCTAGTCGGCGAACATTTGGCTAAATAAAAGTAAAACCATTCTATCAAACTACCCCTTCACCTTGATTTTTGAGTAGCCGGAAAGAGAGGAAGTATTTTGTTTGTTTTCTAAAACTTGATTCAGGAGGGATTGAGAAATTACCAAACACCTACTGCCAGCTAAACTTGAAGAAGCTTAAGGGCAGAACCACTGAAGGATGAGGAACCTGTTGGGTTTTAAAAGGCAGAGGCAAAAACAAAGACAGCAGGGCAAACAGAGAGAGAAGAAGGCAGGCTCTGGTGCTTCTGACTTGTGATGTGAAAACAGCGGATGTGACTGATGACCATGGCAGCATGCTTGGATGCTATGTAGTTTTCAAAGAGGGCAGTAATCATGACATTCACGGTTTGTGGCACCGCTGGTTGGATGCCGCCGTCGTTGTTGTTGGAGACACTTGAAGGCTGACGCAGGGGCAGAGAGGCAGTAATTATGACATATGCCATCTAAATGGCAGAAAACAGCTCCTTTCAGGGTTTGCACAACCACAGATGTGAACAGGTTGTTACTAAACTGAACTGTGGTCACTTCTTAGTAAACACAGCATTGAAACTGTCTGAAAGATTCAGCTGAAAGGGGGATATGCAATTTTCTAGAGGGCTCCAAACTTTGAATATATTCAAAACAGAGAGCACCAAGGCTGCCAACAAATTGCAGTTTCACTTTGAGTCTCATGTTTTTGCTGAAGATATGACCTGAGTTTTGACATTCACATTGCAATAAGAGTTTCACGTGTTCCCTGAAACCACGTCTGGTAATGTTGTTAGACTTGTTCATGTGGAATAAGACATTTGTGCAGGTGAATACATTTAGCTTCCTACTACGTTTCCACTGCAATAATCAAGAGGATAACCTCATACATACAAAGAAAATAGCTTCTCAGCTGATATTAAAGGAACAGCAGCTTGTATATTAATAGAGGGAAATGTTCATTATCCAGAGAGCTTTTTACACTTCTGTTGATCAGAAGCAAAACAGTTCTAGGTTGTTTGAACAGAAGTTTATATTCCAGCCAACTAGTTTCAATGAGACAAAACATTCAGAAAACAGTTGGAATTGAGGGGGAAAAAAAAACATTTTCACACGGTTTTAAACAGGATCACAGAGTTTGTGGGCAAACAATATCTAATTGGTTTGCTGGGTGTGGCCAACACCAGCCTTTTTGAAGGTGAACATCCACGTGCTCGTCCTGGTTACTCATTGCTGAAGTAGAGTGGTCATAAGTCTGTTTAACAAGACACATCTTACTAGTGACTTAATCTCCGGTTTCTAGAAACAAATACTGACAACCCATAGTGCACCATGAGAGGACATCAATAATTAACGCTAGTTTACATCCAGGTCGTGGAAGATTAGAGAATGATGGCAGTAGATATCAACTAGTGCTACAGCCTCAGCTAGTAGCAGCTTAAGTTTGAGCTTAGACACATAAAATGATGGACATTTCAGGCTTTCAATAATAACGAAGTCAACACCTGGATTTAACTAAGAAAACAGGTCCAAGCCTTCTATTGGGTAATTTTGTTATAGATGATTCTCTCTCAGCTGGCAACAAGTTATTTAACCCAGGTAATTTCTTATCTTTATCACAGACTTTGATGTATGAAACATATGGGATCTGCCATTACAGTTAAATATTATGATAAATAATATCAGAATATGTCACTCTGCAAGTTTCACACAACACCTATCTGCAACATATCCTTCCTGAATTGGAACTCAACCCCAAGCTTCATCTTTTTCCACCACTAAACAGGAAACAGCTAATCTGAGGGTGCTGCATGAGCTTCATCTGCTAAATGAGAAGGTTTAAAAACAGAGCGCTATATAACACATCTCATTTCAGAGGGTAAACTGTCCACGTGCAGGATGAAAAAAAAGCATTGACTTTACTTAATAACTGCTTTCACCCATGTAATGTGTCTTAAGAATTCTCACATTATCATTCAATAAAACTGACACTTTTTGTGAAGATCTAGTATTTTAACAGGATTAGTACAATATTCATTTTCATTTGCCATGTACAGAGCACAGAAGTGGCTTCAAAGAAGCATGAGGATTTTTCTGTTTTGTAGAACTTGTTTTTTTTTCTATTTTGATTTTATCTTTAAGTTATGCTGTCATCCCTAACTCCAGTGGTTACTATGAAGTCACCAAAAAGTTGAGCTGCTGGATACTGGTAAGCTCTCCCTGTCACATTTGAAGTGGGCTTTAGATTTAATGCAGGCACGTGCAGGTAGAGGGGTGGTGGAGATAATCCCTTGAGAATCACCGGTTCCTGCTTTGAGCTTAATGAAAAAATTTGTGATGTCATCTTTTTCATTCTGGCCTAGCTTTACCAATAACCAAAACCAGTTTTGCATTCATAATAATGATGAAAAAAATTCAAACAGAACTTATAATTAGGATATGTCATTAAAAAAAACCCCAGGCCATTCAATTACTAATGAGAGGAATAAGGGGTGTGTGTCAAGAGAAGTGAAGAAGCCACCAGGGCTTGGACAAAATGACCTCACCTTTCTTATGAAACATAGCTACAAAAAAAGAACAATAAACACATAAACCAAGTAAAATAAATCACTGAACTTCAGATGAATTCAAGGCAGAGAAAATAAAAAACAATCTTGTACTTAAAAAAGAAAGAAAAGAATAAGAAGGTAAATGTACGAAGGAGAAGGGGGGTTCTTTTTTAAAGTTTGTCAACATGAGTCTGTAACAACATTTTTGAGTCCCATATTTGTACACCATGACACCTGACAAAATCTACTTATGTTTGGTTTCTGCACTACAGAAACATTTTATGAATTAGGATTGTTGAATTTTTCTTCCAACAATAACTATATCAACTACACAGCTGTCTGTTTTGTATTCCACATGTAATTTGCGTCTAATGGGTTTGCAGTATCTAATCAGTTTAGACTTGTTGCGATTACTTGATCTGTAAGTGATTGTGAAGCACTCTAAATCCAATTATTGTTTTCATGTCTGGTTCTTGCATGCGCTGTGTCCGTCTGTTGAGTATGAGTATTTTTGTATAATAATATACTCATCTTTACCTTTATGGAATATTTTATTTCTATCTTAATTTTAGCTCAAGAAGTGTTACCTTAAAACAGCACCTTACCAGACAAATTAAAACAGAAAAATATCTTATAAGAGAAAAGGGGTGTAAAAAATGACTCTAAGTGAGTGGTGTTTATAAAGATATGGTCTCTATAAAATGATAAGAGTATTTTTAATGAGGCTGAACTGAAAGGTGTTTGTTTCCGCACAACAGATCAGTTTAAACACAGTGAAAGCACACAGAGTATCTCTGAGGTAAATGCAAAGTGACCTGGTATGCATGTTATGTGCCTTAGTTATACAGTAACTAGCTACCCTGACTTAAAGAGAAGAAAAGGAGATGCTAAATGATTTACTGACCTACTGAGACAACCGAAAGCTGAATTAAGTTCACCATAGCAGAGTATATTCTTCAGAGTTTACCTAAAGAGCTGAACTTTCACTGCTGATCTGAAAAAAGCCATGAGTTCTATTTGATTCAAGTAAAGAAAAAAAAAGACTGTTTACAAGAAATTACACAGAAAATCACGTGAAAGTTTTGTGCTTAAGAGTCGTTCTGAAAGCATCAGTAACTTCAAGTTCCTCTATGGCCAGAATTCAGACTTTTCAAGAATTCTGGTGTGGTCCAAGTAGTGCCACAGCTTTAATTTCTGAGTCCTTGTCTGCACTTACTGTTGCCAAGATAAAAATTTCATCCATCACTTCTGCCCTCATTGGCAGTGATTGCTGTCTGTTTTAAAATAGATTCTGCATATTTCTATTGTTTTAGGACCTTTAAAAAAACTGTACAGAACAATAAAAAAGGGAATCACATTCTGGTAACAGCAGCATCTCAACTGGAACAACTGTAAACCGTACTCAGAAAAATATCAGGCAAGTTGGTTTCTCTTTAACCATCTGTGACAACATTTGCTTTTTGAATTCTGGACCTTACTTGATTTTGAATTGTCAATGAGGAAGTGTGGTACTGTTCCAAAGGTGGAAATGTTTCAGATTGAGAGAGCTGGGAGCACACACAAACAAAAAACACAACCAACTCAGTGCTCCAACAACGTGCTGCCCTGGTTTTCAACAAGTTTTACGAGTATCCACTGCAAGAAAAATAAGTCTGCTGCAAAACCCATTGCAGCTAAAAGGTCAAAATAGTGGTATTACTGATATTAGATTAGTTGCAAGTTACGTTATAAGCCACGAGTTAACAGCATGACTGTTAAAGTCAAAAGACAGTTAAAGAAATATTTTGCTGTTTACAAGTTCCTAACTCAAGCCAGAAAGAAATATAGAAAAATCAACCAACTACACATTAAACAACTGTGAGATATAGCTACTTAAAAGTACCCTTTCCTCATATTTCTTAATCAAAGGGAGAGGTAGAACCTTTGCTGATGTTTCCTTTTCCATATTGAACACTGTCACTTTATGACTGTTATTTCTGTTTGAGAAGATAGCATTGAAAAGCACATTCTGCTGTCAGAAGAATGACATTGCCATATATCCATAGGCAATGATGTGGAATTAATAATGCTTACTCATGATAATTGTGTCTTCTAAAATGGGAATGCATCAAGGAGCTGCAGGAGACAAACACCATTTGGGCCAAGGACAACAAGATCATTTGCATATATTATATGTAGGACAACACAACTAACTTAATACAAATGTTAAACTCCCAGTCCAGTCCAGTCCGCTCTGTATACTACAATACCCTGCCCCCCCTTCATTTCAACAACCGACGGAAATAAATGATGCATCATGTTTTATTTTGACAGGACACATTTGAGTCTAAAACATACTGTGGGTGATGATGCTTCAGGAACGGTACACAAAAGCTGTCATTCCTTTAAGTGTTCAATTCTTATATTTGTAACATTACAAGTGCTAAATGCAGAAGGTTTTTTCAAAAATGATTTGTCCTTAGGTGATTCAACGCTAACTGAAATATACTCATAAATACTGATGGAGCCATTTTCAGCCTTTAATTTACTTGATGACTTCACTTTAAATCATGTACTTGGTATTTTGCTTCAGGTAAATGGCAGAGTAGGTTTGGTGTCAGAGGTTTTACTAATATACAGGGTATTCATAACTTCTCTTTACCATTTTAAAAGTGTACTACAGAGGCAATTGACAAGATATCTTAACAAAAAAGGCACATTGTGTGTCATGGTTTATTGAAACAAAATCAGATACACAAACTCAGCAAAACTTCATAACTAAGTATGGAAGAGATCAACCATTAGGTCCGCCAATTTGTGCATGGCACAAGAAATTTATGAAAATGGGGCATTGTTGGATAAAGGGAGGAGTGACCAATCTTGAACACCCAAGGAAAACATTGCTCATTTGAGACAGGCCTTTCAGTGCTCTTCAACAGTATTAGTTCTCCTACTGAATTATTTTAATACACTTCAATAACTACTTCTCATTTTGTAACAGTTTCCATAAGCTTGTCTGTACATTTGCGTTCGTAACACATTTTTTGAAATTGTAAAGAGACTTCATGGACTCGTTTGGACTTTAATTATTTCATTGATTTCTTCTAGCCTTCTTTTATTTTCTATTGATCTTTGTAGTGATACTTTTCATGTCTCTTGTGGTGCACTTCGAATCGCCTTGTTGTCGAAATGTGCAGTATAAATAAACTTGCCTTTCCTGACAGTAGTAATTAATACTGATAAGTAATCACAACACTGACTGAAAGGATCATGTCAAATTTTTAAAGGCATGTGCAGGCACTTGATCCAATTACACACACACACACACACCTTTCTATGATTCATCCACCACGTGTCATTGTAAGGCATAAGGTCAGGACGTGTTTATATTTAACATGTAACTTGGTGGAGCTGAATGAGTGAGTAAGGCGGAGGGTAGGAGGGGGCGACTTCATGTTGCCATGATTTAGCAAACACCAGTGACTGCTAGCCAGCCGCTACTTGGCTGCTAAACCCCTTCCGTGACTGAAATCCGATAAATTGATTGTGACTGGTGGTAATGCATAGCTGTTATAAAGGGTTAACGTCGCTGGCACTGACACAACAAACTGCTCTTAAACCATACAGCCAAGCACTTTTAGCATGCTAATGTCTACGCTGTGAGCATTTGCTGAGCTAACATGAGAGTGCAAGTCTCCTCGGCTAGGTCCCCTAATTTTAGCTTTAGTGGCTGCCAGCAGAAATACCCATCCGTGTTTCCCCCACTCATCAGTCTCCTTTGGTTTGTGTATGGACTCATTAGCTCGTTAGCAACCACCAGCTAACGTTGCTATCAGCTAACGCCATTATCAAATGGGCTAGCTCCTGGTTAACGTTAGCTGGTCAGATTACATAACAAGATCCCCGCCATGCACACACAAATCCATCCGTGTATGGAGACACACACTCGGGTTCACGTACCTCAACCACCGCCTCCAGCTTGCCCTCGAAAGTGAAGTCGATCAGGTCGGGCTTCAGACATAAGCCGTAGTTAACGGGGTAAACGTCAGTTGGTAACCGTACGAAGGGCCTTCTTTCGGGCATGGTTCCTGTATTTTGGCCGGCTGCGCTAACGAAGACGCTGCTGTGTGTGACTCTGGTTATCGCTCTAAGCTTTATTAATACAGAGCTGAGCAGAACGGGCCTCGACAGTGAGGATGGACAGCAGGTAGTGAGTCTGTGTGCGAATGACAGCGGAACCCTGCGGCCCAGGAGCAACAACATCAACTGAAACCCTCTCTGCACTGCCAGCTACAGTTCTGTCCTCGTAGACAGCCCAAACAACTCAAGTAAAGCAGCGTCGACCTGCAGACACAATACGTCATCACGTTTCAGCGTACGTGCCAAACGCGTGCTATCAAACACATTTATCATGTTTGTTTGTTTTTTTGTTTTTTTAACTTTTCACTTTTGTTTGTACATTTACGTCTGTTAATATTTAGGTATGTGCTATTGTTTCAAGAGAAAAAAAAGTGTCCTCAAGGTCTCATGCTCTCACTTTCCATCAAATCAAGTTGACAAATTTACCAATCATCTTTAACTAGTATGGCTCAAAGTCAAAATTGTACAATGGTTTTATTATGTATATGGACCAAACATAAATCCACAGCATTTACCAAGCTAGACTTTGATATGTCCTTACTTTATGTGTAAGAAAAACATATTGCTGAAATGAATATATTGCAAACCGGCAACAATTGCTGGGTGGCAAGTTTTTTTTTTTTTTTTTTTTTTTTTTTTTTTTTTTTTTTTTTTTTAATTTACATATTGCCCATTGAATATCTGGATTTCAGATCTAAGAGTAGCATTAAAGTGTTTTTATGATCTGGTCCTCTTATCTGAAATATATGTGGTCCAGACTGACGGGTATTGAAATGAAAGATTCTGATAGACCATAGGAGTGTGTGATCATGATATTGTTAGTATGTTGTGATGTTATATAGAGGTTTGTTGAGTTGGAATGCCTTGTCAACCTAGCTCTGTTATCTGTATTTTAATTACTTGTGAGGTGTAACATACCCCTCATGTTTTCTTCTCAAAACATGTCACTTTTTGGTACATCAGGGGCTCTAATAATCTGGCTCTGATTTGTAGGGACCTATAATTCATTATCATCATGAATGTTATTCCAACAAGAGAGGCAACAAAAAAAAAAAGAAAAAAAGATTAGATTCACATTGTGTGGCTAAAGAAGATCCTTATCAGTTCAACTTGTCTTGTGAGGCGGTTTTGAGTAAATATCTTGAATGGCATATGACAATAAAATCAATCAAAGAAAACAAAAATAAACTTGGTTTGAAAAGAATTATGTGTTTTGGCCAAAAATTTTGGATCAAAAACCTTATGAGTGTACAAAGTGTGATGTCTGGTTTGAGCAATGAGAGAAGACGAAAAAAAATGCTGGTTTAGGGAAATAGTTCAATGAAAAGATAGTAAATCGATATTAGCCACTGAAGTTGCCTTCTCTCGCGTATCGGTTGTGAAAGTTGATGTGAATTCTTTTATATTGAACCTTTTATTTTGAAAGTGGCAACCGGAAGTGTCTCTTCTACTATCTGTCAACGTGAGGCAAGATGGCGCTGCCCGTGAGGAGGACATTGGTGGCTCTTCAGAAGGCAACATGTAACAGTTTAAGGGTAATTTTTCATTAAACAATACGCTGACTGCATGAAACCATAATTGAAGTATGTTGATAGGTCGTAGCGTGATTTCTTTCCCACATTTTTTTCTCGTAACTCTGTTTATACTACATGGGTTTAGCCAAGCTAACGTTAGCTCACTGTCAGGACACTCTCCTCTCCAAAGTTGCTGCTCATTGATTTTGCATACAAAACAATATAGTGTCGGGAATGATGAACTTAAATTCCTGTGTATGCGTCAGAAGATTTCAGGTGCTCAGTTAAAAGCTATTATAATTTGTAATATTATTATTTAGCAGTAGTGGCATGATAATTCTATTGCACAGGTTAGGACAAGAATATGATGCTAATTTTTTTGAATGTTGAATTGAATTTTTAATTTTATGTGACTTTAACAGACCTTCAAGACTGAAAAATCTCAAGTTTTACTTTTATTTTTATTATCTTGTTTGGAGTCTTAAGTATTCCAATCAGTCACAAAATGACACTGATACTTGTAAGACTGGTGAGGATTTTACGGAAAATATTGATTCTTTTGATTAAGTTTGTTGAATTCTGCCCCCTTGATGCCTTAGTATTTATAACTACAGTTTTTCAGATTGTCACGTATTGTCTGAGTGGTGATGGAGGATTAGCAACTTATTTTTATGTCAGACACAAAGGGTGTCCTTAAAGTCTCTTTACATTTAAAAAAATCTATAACAAAGGCAATTAATGAGATATCTCAATCAGATTGGTTCTTATTACTCAATGGTTATCAAAAAATTTTAATTAAATTAAATTTGTGTTTTTAAGATATCATTTTGATTAAAAAGAAAAGGTTCTGTCAAATAAACCCTGCAAAACAGCTTCTCTTTGAGAAAAGGCACAATGTGTGTCATGGTTTATTAAAACAGAATCAGATATGCAGACTCAGTAAAACTGTAAGAGAGATCCACTGTCACATCTGTCAATTCATACATGGCACAAGAAATTTATGGACACAGTGGCAGAGTTAGAAACGAAGAGCAGACAAACAAGAACATCTGAGAAAAAAAACAATGGTGTAAGACGAGCCTTTCAGCATTCTCCTGCAGAATTAGTTCTGTTAAATTAGTTTAAAAAAACTTCAATATCTACCACTCATTTTCAACAGTTTCTTCATATTTGTCTGTTCATTAGTTTGCATACATTTTTGTTTTGACTTTATGGAAACCCTTTATATCTTCTCAAGAAATAAAAATGTCAGACCATAATTAATTATATATTCAAATTCTAATATTTTTATCAAGAATTTTCATAGATGTATGATATCATCACTAACTTTAATATCAGCCTCAACCTAGTATTATGACGAGTCACTGAAAAGTGACTGAAATATTTTTAATGTCTTACAAACAATTAATACTTATGCTCCCTTCTTTTCTTAGAATGCTGATGCATCCCTAGATGTGCGGCACCCTCTTCCACTTGTCCTTCCAATGAGGACCAAGAAGAGATTCTTTATTCCTCCATCAGTGAAGGTAAAGGAGAAGCAGCAGGAGAGCCCTGAGGCCAGAGCCAGAGCAGCAGGCATTGTGTTCAGACAGGAGTACGTTGAGAGGCCCATCAATGTTGCATGCTCAGGTAATAAAGACTTGTTTGGTTATTTCATTATTTTGTGTCTCTGTAAGGATTTAAGGAATGTACTCATGTTGTGGAACCCTTCTAGTTTCCTTGTTGAATCTAAAATGCTCACTATGGGCCTTATCTTTGAGTTATTTGGGGTAATATAGACAAAAACATGCTTAAAGGTTTAGAAAAGTTTTGGTATACTTCCACTGTCAGCAGGCAAAGACAGCTTTCATCTTAAGGGCAGATGAGTCCAATCCAGGTTTGATCACAAAAACTGTCAAATTTCAGGTTTTAATTTTCTCTAGACTGCACAAACATTTGCACATTTCTCTCATTGTTGATGAAGTATGTTGACTGTGATGATATAAAGGACTTTGAGTAGTCTGGTCCGTGGGTAGGTAAATACTTATTAATAATTCCAGTGTTGTGTTTACCAGCGGGAATCTTTGACCCATACATCCCTCCAGAAGGAGATGCTCGTCTTTCCAGTCTCTCGAAAGAAGGACTGAAACAACGAACAGAGCAGATACGACAGACAGCCGCCTCACAGCTTGCGTAAGCTTTGCTGTTCATTGAATCAGATCCAAATTGTCCTTTTGGGATGAGTTTCACCAAGCTATTTTTCTTTTGGTGTTTCACACAGGATTCGTAAAATCAAGGAGTACGACACTGAGTTCACAACAAAAGAATTTGCAGGGAAAGCACAGGAGATTTTTACTGAGGCTCACAACGCCCTGTCAGAGTAAGAAAATTATCTCACATATTTCATTTCACTCAAGTGGGGGTGACACAGCTCAGCTGAGCCTTTCAGTGATAGAGGTCTCATTGAATATTAGTGAGACATTTGTCATAGAAGTGAGATAGGATTCATGCTGCCTTTGTGTCTACCTCAAGAAGGTTTCTTGCTTTCTATGCATCTTTATAAAGATTCTTTCCAGATTCAAATGGTATTGATCAATTGAAGTAGTTTAACTATCTTTTAAAGGTAAATTAAATTTGAACTTAACCAACATCCTACAAGTGTGACATTTGGCTTAAAGCACAGAACCATGAAATTCACATTTCTGTAGCTTTGTTTGAAATCAAAGTTCACATTCCTTAAGTACGGCTCAACAAGGATCTAATAATTACATTTAACTTTGCCATAATATTGTTGATTCTGAATCCATCCATCCTACATTAACCTTGAACCTTCTCACTCTGTATTTGGTGTCTTGTCTTTACTCGCTACTTTTGTGGCACAAACAGGATGTTTCAAAGTGAAGCAACACGGTTTCTATAAATACTCCTTTATTGATTTTTGTTTCTAACAAATTGGTCACTTTTGGAGGAAAGACTAACATCTGTGGTTTGTCTTTTGCAGTTTTAACAAAGAAAAACTTCACTCTCTGGTGACTGAGCGATGTTATCCTGTGAGTTCTTTCTCTGAAATCTTCCAAAATTTTCCATTTAGTTTACTGCATTTTATTCTTCCTGTAACTTCTCTTTGCTGTTTCAGGAGATGACACGGGGGAACCGTTACAAAACCATTCGTTGGACATTCGTAGAGTCCATAGAGCCGCCCAAAGTGGTCCATGCCCGCTGCCCTGATATGGTCACTAAAGGCAACCTATACGGACAGGTGACGGTCCGCATGCACTCAAAACAGGTATGGCTTATGTTATGTTGTTATGTTATGTTTTCTTTTTTTACCCTGGGTCCTATTTCTACACATTCTGACAAACAAGCACCTTTAACATACAGACCTAGATCAAGGCTGTCTGCCTCACAGGACTACATAACAGTTTCAGATATTGTTCTAAGCAAACTCAACAGCTGTTTTTAAAGTTTATATCTACTTTCAAGACTCTGATGACTACATTGACGTTCCTTACCTCTCTTTCCTGCAGACTCTTGCAATCTACGACCGCTTTGGGAGGCTAATGCTGGGGAGTGAGGAGCAGCCAAAGGACGTCTTGGAATACTTGGTCATAGAACGACATCTCGTCAACCCCTACGGCCGATGGAGGTTACACGGAAAAATAGTGCCATCCTGGGCTCCAGCCAAAGACTCCATTATTAAGGTGAGGCTCGACTCTATACTGTCAGACAAAATATATTTTATACTTCTTTAAGTAAGAGGAAAGCAGAGCTGGAGGTCACACATTCTGTCAAAAGAGCATGAAAAATCCTTTATTGACTGCTGAGTTCATGCGTCACTTTCCTTTCATCATGCTTTGGAGGGGTAACAGTTCTTTTCTGCTTCAGTCTTCCCTTGTAATCAGTCTGCACCCCTTATTTTTAACCTGGGTGTTCAACTTCATTATTTTGACTGAAGTTGTACTCATCATCATCATCATAATTATCTTACCAGTACTACTGACTTAATATAAAACATGACTGCTCGTTTCCAACTTTTTTTTAGCAAAGTGAAGCCAAAATTCATACCGTTTTTGGCACTGGTGCTGCTTGTTGCACACCATGAATTTTACTTACCCATAAATTGTCAGAGCTCCCACGGGAGGGTCCAGTGCAAACTAAAACAGCTTCTTGTGTTGGTTTGAAGTTGAGACTCATGGTTATGGAAAATCAATGACCTCATGTTAGCATTTGTTTTATTTTAGGAAGGTGATGTTGAAAGGGTCACAAGTCTGCACTTTAGAATCCAGAAATTACATAAAATACTTCTGTTAGTAAAGGGTTTAGCTTTGTACGCCATACTCAATGCCACTTGCTTAGACTTACTTTTTTTGCAAGGCCTCTTTCATTTCTGTATTTTTATCTAATGTGTTCTGAAATAACAGTAAACCTCTTGTAATTCTTAAATAACAAGCTTTTACAATTCTGTCTACATTTTTGTCCCATTATTTGTAGAACATTCACATACTGTCGCTGCTGTAGATAATACAGATCATAATCACCTTAAATATGTGAGTCAGCCCCTGCTGTGTTTCAGATACACAGGACAGATGGAGCAGTAATGTAGCCTGGAAGGTGTTTCTCACACTTCTCTAAAAGCTTCACCATCAGTGATCTGGAAAAGTTGTTTATCACAGTCTCAGCTGGAAACTAATCCCTCTTCACTTTTGTAATTTGTTCAACAACAATAAGCTGTGTACAGTCTTTGGAGGGAATTACAGAAAAGAAATGCTCCTCTCGTCAGGCATGGATATCATGTATTTAGTTATTTAAAACTTACAGGTCCTGCTCACATAATGCCACGGCTGTCTCAAAATCTGTTAGACCAAACCTCTGAAGTGTGACTCATTTTTGGTGGTTATTTCAGTCTCTGCCAACCTTTCAATTACAATCTGTCAAGCCAACTGACAGATGAAGGCAGGACACCAGCTGTAGTCGATCATGCAATACAGACATCATGCTCCATTTGAGGCTGTCTCCCAAAGCAATGCATCGCTCTTAAATGTCTTTGGATTATCATTTAACATGTATCTGGTGAAGATGTCTGACATCAAATAAACGANCATAAATCCACAGCATTTACCAAGCTAGACTTTGATATGTCCTTACTTTATGTGTAAGAAAAACATATTGCTGAAATGAATAGATTGCAAACCGGCAACAATTGCTGGGTGGCAAGGTTTTTTTTTTTTTTTTTTTTTAACATATTGCCCATTGAATATCTGGGTTTCAGATCTAAGGGTGGCATTAAAGTGTTTTTATGATCTGGTCCTCCTCTGAAATATATGTGGTCTAGACTGACGGGTATTGAAATGAAAGGTTCTGATAGACCATAGGAGTGTGTGATCATGATGTTGTTAGTATGTTGTGATTTTATATAGAGGTTTGTTGAGTTGAAATGCCTTGTCAACCTAGCTCTGTTATCTGTATTTTAATTACTTGTGAGGTGTAACATACCCATCATGTTTTCTTTCTTTTTTTCTTATTTGTTGTCCTGAACATCCCAGTTTCCTTTATGTTTCTGTTGCTGGTGGCTGGTGTTGTGGCTAAAGAAGATCCTTATCAGTTTAACTTGTCCTGTGAGGCGGCTTTGAGTAAATATCTTGAATGGCATATGACAATAAAATCAATCAAAGAAAACAAATATAAACTTGGTTTGAAAAGAATTATGTGTTTTGGCCAAAAATTTTGGATCAAAAACCTTGAGTGTACAAAGTGTGATGTCTGGTTTGAGCAATGAGAGAAGACGAAAAAAATGCTGGTTTAGGGAAATAATTCAATGAAAAGATAGTAAATCGATATTAGCCACTGAAGTTGCCTTCTCTCGCGTATCGGTTGTGAAAGTTGATGTGAATTCTTTTATATTGAACCTTTTATTTTGCAAGTGGAAACCGGAAGTATCTCTTCTACCATCTGTCAACGTGAGGCAAGATGGCGCTGCCCGTGAGGAGGACATTGGTGGCTCTTCAGAAGGCAACATGTAACAGTTTAAGGGTAATTTTTCATTAAACAATACGCTAACTGCATCAACCCATAATTGAAGTATGTTGATAGGTCGTAGCGTGATTTCTTTCCCGCATTTTTTTCTCGTAACTCTGTTTATACTACATGGGTTTAGCCAAGCTAACGTTAGCTCACTGTGAGGACACTCTCCTCTCCAAAGTTGCTGCTCATTGATTTTGCATTCAAAACAATATAGTGTCGGGAATGATGAACTTAAATTCCTGTTTATGCGTCAGAAGATTTCATGTGCTCAGTTAAAAGCTATGATAATTTGTAATAGTATTATTTAGAAGTAGTGGCATGATAATTCTATTGCACAGGTTAGGACAAGAATATGATGCTAATTTTTTTGAATTTTGAATTGAATTTTTAATTTTATGTGACTTTAACAGACCTTCAAGACTGACAAATCTCAAGTTTTATTTTTATTTTTATTTTCTTGTTTTGAGTCTTAAGTATTCCAATCAGTCAAAAAAAATGACACTGATACTTGTAAGACTGGTGAGGATTTTACGGAAAATATTGATTCTTTTGGTTAAGTTTGTTGAATTCTGCCCCCTTGATGCCCTAGTATTTATAACTACAGTTTTTCAGATTGTCACGTATTGTCTGAGTGGTGATGGAGGATTACCAATGTATTTTTATGTCAGACACAAAGGGTGTCCTTAAAGTCTCTTTACAATTTAAAAAATCTATAACAAAGGCAATTGATGAGATATCTCAATCAGATTGGTTCTTATTACTCAATGGTTATCAAAAATTTTTTAATTAAATTAAATTTGTGTTTTTAAGATATCATTTTGATTAAAAAGAAAAGGTTCTGTCAAATAAACCCTGCAAAACAGCTACTCTTTGAGAAAAAGCACAATGTGTGTCATGGTTTATTAAAACAGAATCAGATATGCAGACTCAGTAAAACTGTCAGAGAGATCCACTGTCACATCTGTCAATTCATACATGGCACAAGAAATTTATGGACACAGTGGCAGAGTTTGATAAAACGAAGAGCGGACAAACAAGAACATCTGAGAAAAAAAACAATGGTGTAAGACGAGCTTTTCAGCATTCTCCTGCAGAATTACTTCTGTTAAATTAGTTTTAAAAAACTTCAATATCTACCACTCATTTTCAACAGTTTCTTCATATTTGTCTGTTCATTAGTTTGCGTACATTTTTGTTTTGACTTCATGGAAACCCTTTATATCTTCTCAAGAAATAAAAATGTCAGACCATAATTAATTATATATTCAAATTCTAATATTTTTATCAAGAATTTTCATAGATATATGATATCATCACTAACTTTAATATCAGCCTCAACCTAGTATTATGACGAGTCACTGAAAAGTGACTGAAATATTTTTGATGTCTTACAAACAATTAATACTTATACTCCCTTCTTTTCTTAGAATGCTGACGCATCCCTAGATGTGCGGCACCCTCTTCCACTTGTCCTTCCAATGAGGACCAAGAAGAGATTCTTTATTCCTCCATCAGTGAAGGTAAAGGAGAAGCAGCAGGAGAGCCCTGAGGCCAGAGCCAGAGCAGCAGGCATTGTGTTCAGACAGGAGTACGTTGAGAGGCCCATCAATGTTGCATGCTCAGGTAATAAAGACTTGTTTGGTTATTTCATTATTTTGTGTCTCTGTAAGGATTTAAGAAATGTACTCATGTTGTGGAACCCTTCTAGTTTCCTAGTTGAATCTAAAATGCTCACTATGGGCCTTATATTTGAGTTATTTGGGGTAATATAGACAAAAACATGCTTAAAGGTTTAGAAAAGTTTTGGTTTACTTCCACTGTCAGCAGCCAAAGACAGCTTTCATCTTAAGGGCAGATGAGTCCAATCCAGGTTTGATCACAAAAACTGTCAAATTTCAGGTTTTAATTTTCTCTAGACTGCACAAACATTTGCACATTTCTCTCATTGTTGATGAAGTATGTTGACTGTGATGATATAAAGGACTTTGAGTAGTCTGGTCCGTGGGTAGGTAAATACTTATTAATAATTCCAGTGTTGTGTTTACCAGCGGGAATCTTTGACCCATACATCCCTCCAGAAGGAGATGCTCGTCTTTCCAGTCTCTCGAAAGAAGGACTGAAACAACGAACAGAGCAGATACGACAGACAGCCGCCTCACAGCTTGCGTAAGCTTTGCTGTTCATTGAATGAGATCCAAATTGTCCCAAATTGCTCATTTTGGGATGAGTTTCACCAAGCTATTTTTCTTTTGGTGTTTCACACAGGATTCGTAAAATCAAGGAGTACGACACTGAGTTCACAACAAAAGAATTTGCAGGGAAAGCACAGGAGATTTTTACTGAGGCTCACAACGCCCTGTCAAAGTAAGAAAATTATCTCACATATTTCATTTCACTCAAGTGGGGGTGACACAGCTCAGCTGAGCCTTTCAGAGATAGAGGTCACATTGAATATTAGTGAGACATTTGTCATAGAAGTGAGATAGGATTCATGCTGCCTTTGTGTCTACCTCAAGAAGGTTTCTTGCTTTCTATGCATCTTTATAAAGATTCTTTCCAGATTCAAATGGTATTGATCAATTGAAGTAGTTTTACTATCTTTTAAAGGTAAATTAAATTTGAACTTAACCAACATCCTACAAGTGTGACATTTGGCTTAAAGCACAGAACCATGAAATTCACATTTCTGTAGCTTTGTTTGAAATCAAAGTTCACATTCCTTAAGTACGGCTCAACAAGGATCTAATAATTACATCTAACTTTGCCATAATATTGTTGATTCTGAATCCATCCATCCTACATTAACCTTGAACCTTCTCACTCTGTATTCGGTGTCTTGTCTTTACTCGCTACTTTTGTGGCACAACCAGGATGTTTCAAAGTGAAGCAACACGGTTTCTATAAATACTCCTTTATTGATTTTTGTTTCTAACAAATTGGTCACTTTTTCATCACAAACTTGTGAGTGTGTTCTTCCAAATTTGCTCAAGTTTATGAGCTATAAGCAACAAGTTTATGACTTACATGTCATGTTACTCTTCTCTACAATTTTTGTGATGGCCCTAATAGACCATCGTAGACAGAAGTCCTCCCCCTGCATAATCAACACATCTCAAAAAACAAGATTTTAGCTGTGAAACCACTTTCTGTTTGCCTGTTTAGCTAATTCTATTGTTTGTTTTTATTCCAAAGTTTTCTGATGCTGATGATTTTGATGTTGGAGGAAAGACTAACATCTGTGGTTTGTCTTTTGCAGTTTTAACAAAGAGAAACTTCACTCCTTGGTGACTGAGCGATGTTATCCTGTGAGTTCTTTCTCTGAAATCTTCCAAAATTTTCCATTTAGTTTACTGCATTTTATTCTTCTTGTAACTTCTCTTTGCTGTTTCAGGAGATGACGCGGGGGAACCGTTACAAAACCATTCGTTGGACATTCGTAGAGTCCATAGAGCCGCCCAAAGTGGTCCATGCCCGCTGCCCTGATATGGTCACTAAAGGCAACCTATACGGACAGGTGACGGTCCGCATGCACTCAAAACAGGTATGGCTTATGTTATGTTGTTATGTTACGTTTTCTTTTTTTACCCTGGGTCCTATTTCTACACATTTTGACAAACAAGCACCTTTAACATACAGACCTAGATCAAGGCTGTCTGCCTCACAGGACTACATAACAGTTTCAGATATTGTTCTAAGCAAACTCAACAGCTGTTTTTAAAGTTTATATCTACTTTCAAGACTCTGGTGACTACATTGACGTTCTTTACCTCTCTTTCCTGCAGACTCTTGCAATCTATGACCGCTTTGGGAGGCTGATGCTGGGGAGTGAGGAGCAGCCAAAGGACGTCTTGGAATACTTGGTCATAGAACGACATCTCGTCAACCCCTACGGCCGATGGAGGTTACACGGAAAAATAGTGCCATCCTGGGCTCCAGCCAAAGACTCCATTATTAAGGTGAGGCTCGACTCTATACTGTCAGACAAAATATATTTTATACTTCTTTAAGTAAGAGGAAAGCAGAGCTGGAGGTCACACATTCTGTCAAAAGAGCATGAAAAATCCTTTATTGACTGCTGAGTTCATGCGTCACTTTCCTTTCATCATGCTTTGGAGGGGTAACAGTTCATTTCTGCTTCAGTCTTCCCTTGTAATCAGTCTGCACCCCTTGTTTTTAACCTGGGTGTTCAACTTCATTATTTTGGCTGAAGTTGTACTCATCATCATCATCATAATTATCTTACCAGTACTACTGACTTCATATAAAACAGGACTGCTCGTTTCCAACTTTTTTTTGGCAAAGTGAAGCCAAAATTCATACCGTTTTTGGCACTGGTGCTGCTTGTTGCACACTTTAGTTACACCCCTTCCACAAACCAGAACATGAATTTTACTTACCCATAAATTGTCAGAGCTCCCACGGGAGGGTCCAGTGCAAACTAAAACAGCTTCTTGTGTTGGTTTGAAGTTGAGACTCATGGTTATGGAAAATTCAATGACCTCATGTCAGTATTTGTTTTATTTTAGGAAGGTGATGTTGAAAGAGTCACAAGTCTACACTTTGCAAGTATTCTCGACGCAGTTTAGAATCCAGAAATTACATAGAATACTTCTGTTAGCAAAGGGTTTAGCTTTGTACGCCATACTCAATGCCACTTGCTCAGACTTAGTTTTTTTGCAAGGCCTCTTTCATTTCTGTATTTTTATCTAATGTGTTCTGAAATAACAGTAAACCTCTTGTAATTCTTAAATAACAAGCGTTTACAACTCTGTCTTTATTGTTGTCCCATTATTTGTAGAACATTCACATACTGTCGCTGCTGTAGATAATACAGATCATAATCACCTTAAATATGTGAGTCAGCCCCTGCTGTGTTTCAGATACACAGGACAGATGGAGCAGTAATGTAGCCTGGAAGGTGTTTCTCACACTTCTCTAAAAGCTTCACCATCAGTGATCTGGAAAAGTTGTTTATCACAGTCTCAGCTGGAAACTAATCCCTCTTCACTTGTGTAATTTGTTCAACAACAATAAGCTGTGTACAGTCTTTGGAGGGAATTACAGAAAAGAAATGCTCCTCTCGTCAGAGTACCTATAGTACATAAATCAATAAATTTTGAATGTCCAGGACGAGTGTATTACGGTGCCGACAGAGTTTTAGACAATCTGGTTTGGAGACTTCACACTGAGTAAAAACCACCAATAAAGTCAGAGACGGTTGGAAAGTTAATGTTAGACAGTTCGGTTGACTGTCTACTTCCGTCCTGTGGTCGACATCAGCTAGTACCAATACAGACATCATGCTCCATTTGAGGCTGTCTCCCAAAGCAATGCATCGCTCTTAAATGTCTTTGGATTATCATTTAACATGTATCTGGTGAAGATGTCTGACATCAAATAAACGAAACTATACTAATTTCATTTCTGGGGACTCCTTATGTGTTTCAGCAGCTGTTGTAAACTTCACTGACACATTTGCCGGTTTGCGAAGAAGCTAACAGAAGCATCTGTGCTATCCATGCTAGGCCCAAAAAAGACAACTGTTAAGGGATTATAAAACAAAATAAATGTAAAATTATTGTGGACAGCAGGACAAATAAAAACACTGTGGGTGCCCGACCAATCAGAAATTCTCAGGTCATCCTCATTGTTCCTGGACCTCGTAGACATGCAATAGAGCAGAAATCAGCAGGTGATACCACAGAGATAGTTTTTTACTGTTGGTTGGTTGTCACCCAATATTTTTGACTTACCCAGATGTTTTTTTAAATATTAAAGCAAAACAAAAACATCCCTGCTTTATAACAATCAAGTTTGGTCAGTGGAATGAAAGTTAAATCTGATTCCCCCACCTTAAAGAAATTCCTTACACACTATCTGATACTCGTTCCAGCTTTTTAAGGATTTGGCACCTTTTGAAGGAGTGAGTTTGTTAAGGAGAGCAAACACCAACCAGTCAAAAAGCTGTACTGGATCGATTCCAGTTCAACTACACTGTGTTGTAAGACATGCAGATCCTGATACTTTGACCTTTATCTAGGACCTCGTTTAACCTTGCCCTGCCTTGATTTAGTTTTATGGTGTCTGTCCTTGACCTTTAATCCGCTTATCAACATAGTAACCATCATTGAGACCTTAAGAAATATAAATGATCTCCCAGCCTTTTGGTTTTATTTCCATACATTAATTTGTCTAATTATGTCTGTTTTTGATTCTATGTTGCAGGAAATAAAAATGCTTCTGAATTCTGATAAATTTTATACGGAACCAAAAAAGATAAACCAATAAGTGTTGACTCAAACCTCTGCTCTGTTATCTCCTTTTTGTCAGACTGTCATGATTCCTGGCCCAGACCTGAAGCCTGACGAAGAGTTTGACGCCCTCAACTATCGTGTTCCCAAACCAGAGGCTGTTCAGTGGAGTAAATAGACCACCGGGTGGCACTGCTGTTAATATCAAACCATAATGAGACTTTGAGCCAAACACCCTTGATTTTTTGGCCGGTTAGTTTGTCGTCTTTGGATGAAAACCAAGCCCCCTTTGGAGGGTCTTAAAATGCTGCCCTCACCTGCTGTTGGAAATGCTGGAAGCAGCAGGTGAGTTTAGGGTGAACAGATGACTATGAACAGCGGCCTGTAAACCTGGGTCTTTCACAGCAGCTGGTAATGGAAGAATTATTACCAGTTCTTTTCATTGCTTCAAATATTAAATTGTGTCACACACTTCACTTTTTTCATGAGAATTACTGTATGTGCTCATGATGAATAAAATGTACGAATATCCAGAAAAGTGTCTGGTTTATTTCTCTGATGTCTATGCTGCATGTTGACCACAGGAGATACAAAAATAAAATGTTCCTTCTGCTTTTTTTCACACAAATTAATTTCAGAGGACTGTCATCATCAGAATAACCTCTTATTTCATAATCTCTCAGAAGATGTTGCTTAAAAGATGTAAAACAAGGGCTGTTTCTTTATGTAAATCAAAACATGTAACATTGTGTTTCTTAACAATACAACAACTTACAGAAGATTCATTCAAAAACACACTTAACATGCGGGTAATGCCACAAGTCACTCAATTCACAGAAAACTTGACTTTGTGTCTGAACAATGACATCACTGAACAAAATGACCTGGAGTCACCATAGAAATGCTTAAAAACCACCTGATATTCCAAACTGCTGGCATTGACATGACTTAATTACTCCAATACAGGAATGTTTAACACAACAATTTTTATCCCCATTTGACTTGTAAGTACATTATACTCCTCATTATGAAGTTGTAATTTCCTTTCTCTGGCATTGTGGTAACTTTTTTAGAAACTCAGGGTCATGTAATTAGTTTTAGACAAAGATCTAAAATAGTAATGAGATATCTTTCACCTATGAAACGACTTGTTAACAATCTGTCTTGTTAAACCTGATAATAAAGATGACAGCCTGTCTGCCACAGAGATAAAATTTTAAAAGCAAATATTCAATTAATCAACAACATTTTCTTTCACCAACACTAGGGCTTCACAACCACTAATCACGTAATGCAACAAAAAATTAATTTGGGTTTGGGGAAAGTCAGTTAAAATTGAAACCACATTAAAAGCACTGACTAGATAAAATTCCTCAGGTGAAACAGTTTTTCAGTTTTCTTTCCAGTATGAAGAGGAGTACTCTCAATCTCCAAGTATAAGTTTCTGGTGATTTCTTGCACCTTTGGCAATGTGAATTATATGTGGATATTAATTGGCCATCAACCAGGAAGTCACTTAAGGGAGTCACAGTTAACAGGTATGTTTAGTTGAACAAATGTTAATACGGTAAGAATTGAAAGCTAAGAAATTTGATACTGATTGTAGTCCAGGCAGCACAACTTCATACTTTTATCATTTAATAGAGGAACAGAACTCAAATCCAATATGCCAATTCAACTTCAGAGTACTAACTTGAATTTTATGACAACAAACACTGTAGACTTGTTAAAGCCATGTTTTGAAGCATAGTTATCCCAGCTGTGGGTCAAACATGATGTACCTGCACGGCACATTTTTGAACCGTCACCTTGACATATAAAAAGACACAACAACACATTTATTTAAATGGTAGGATTGACACAGGAAGAAAAAGGACTCCATCTAATTGCCTAAGGTGTCCTTCATCAGCCAAGAAATGTCTGTCTGCAGTTTGTTGCAGAGGAGAATTTGATAAATCTATCTCTCTCTTGATCTGCAGTGGGCTCTGCAAAACATATTGTATCAGTTCCATCACACCCTCAAGTTATGTTGTTGGTTCATTCAAGGAGAAACTGCATTTGAGCTGACCCTGCACCACAGCAAAGCAATTTAAACCTTGGGCTATTGGTAGGGCATCACAAAGTGTTGCAAGCAAGTTCAATTTCCCTTGATTTGGTGGAAGGGGTCAAAAGTGACAGTAAAAGTCACAAGTCTGGGGGGAATACGAGAGCCTCAGCAGCACATTCTGCATCGTCCTCTTCATCTTCCTCAGGAATATTCTCAGGCTCCCATGTAAAAACATCTGATGTATTATCTGTGAATGAACCAGAACTGCTCCTCGTCATCTCCCAGGGACACAAGGCATCACGGCGACCCAGGGCTAAGTTTTCTTTGGATCCATCCATCTGCTCGTTGCTCGTGTCTGCTGGACTCTGTTCCACACAGGGCGTCTCTAGAGTCTCTGTGATGTGATCTTTGTAACAAGTTGGATCATCTTCTTTGCTTTGGGTGGAAATTTCTGGACTCTTAGATTCCATATGGCATGTGTCTGTTCCAGAGCTGTCTTGCTTTTTGACATGTTCTGGTTCCCCAGTCTCCCATGGACAAACATCTGCCCGGGCACTGTCTTGCTTTTGTAGATTCTTTGGCTCATCAGTCTCCCACGGACACACGTCTGCCCGAGAGCTGTCTTGCCTCTTGAGATGTTTTGGCTCTTCTGTCTCCCATGGACAAACACTGGCTCGAGCACTGTCTTGCTTTTTAAGAACTTTTGAATCGTCTGTCTCCCATGGACAAACATCCTCTCGAGAACTATCCTGCTTTTTGAGAGTGTTGGGGGCATCAGTCTCCCATGGACAAACGTCAACTCGAGAACTGTCTTGCTTTTTCAAAACTTTAGGTTCCTCTGTTTCCCATGGACAAACATCAGCCTGAGAGCTGCCATGCTTCTTCAGGACTTTTGGTGTTTCACTGTCCCATGGACAAACATCCTCTCTTACACTCTCTTGCTTTTTTACATCTTTACTGTCTTCTGTATCCCAAGGGCACACATCTACCCGAGAGCTGTCTTGCTTTTTTAAAACTTTTGGTGAGTCTGATTCCCAAGGGCAAACATCATCCTGGGAGGGTTTTTGTTTCTGCAGTTTCTCTGATGTTTGAGGTATTTCACTCTTGATTGACCCTGCTTCCTCTGTATCCCATGGACAAATGCTTGCTTGAATAGTGTCCTGCTTTTCTTGACTCTTGGAGGTCTTTGGTATTTCTGATTCAGGATTAACACCTGCTGGTCTTTCTTGGCTTTGTGTCATTGCTTTCGTTGCTATTGTTTCCGGTGAAGCCTCGTTTTCCCAAGGACAAATTTCACTTGTTTTAGGGACCTCTTGTACATTTTGATGTCCAGACTCCCAGGGACAAATATCTACCTTGATAGTCATTGGTGAGACTGTACTTTTTGGCTCTGTGCTCCCCTCTTCCCATGGACAAATAGTTTCCAGGATTTTAGGGGGATCAGGGAAATCCCATGGACAACTTTCCTCAGTCTTGGTTGCTTGTCTGCCCAAATGCAGGGCAGTTGATTCTGTGCAGTATTGTTGCTCATTACTTGAAACTTCACTTGATGCACAAGGGTAGACGTCAGGTTTCATAACTTCTTGCTGAAAGGGTATTGTCAGTGATCCTTTGTCTACCAGGGGATTAATGTTTTCATACACGGCCTCACCCTTTTCTTGAACATCCCATGGACAAATGTTTGCATATTCATTATCTTCCTTTTTTGAAGACTGAGAAGTCTCTGCTGTTTCCCATGGACATATGTCTGAACCTTTTAAAGACTCTTTGGACACATTCGTATGATAAATAACAGGAATGTCTTGTGATTCCCAAGGACACGCCTCACTCCGACCACTTCCTTGTCTTCTCACGTCCCTGTGCTCTTGAGATTCCCATGGACAAACATCTGATTGTTCTACAACCTGTGATTCCCAAGGGCAGATATTTGCATTGATGCTCTGCTGTTTCCTTTGTCCATCTCTTTCCTGGATAGCACCAGCTTCCTCCCATGGACACACATCTACATGGGAAACATTACGAACTGGTGTAATTCGATTACTCCCTCTTCTGTGAGTTGAAGGAGTTCGACAGCTGCTGGTAGTTTCCCAAGAACCCACACTCCGCTTACTGTTCTGCCGCGATAAAAACACATTTTCATAATTGCCATCTTTCTGCATGTCATCCACGTCCCAAGGGTAGACAGCAGACTTTACAATCACAAGCCTTCTTGGACTCCTTTCTGAAGAATCCCCAGATGACAGTCTAATGGCATTTTGCTTGACAAGGCATGGTTTTCCTTCTGCTGTCGTCATACTTCTTTTCTGCAGTTGCTTCTTTTCTGTGCTTGGACGTCTACTCGATGCTCCAGATTTTGGTGTAGTTGAAGAACTTTCCTGGCTTTTTTGTGAGACAGAATCCTCTTTGTTTGAGGCCCCATCCTTTCCAGACTTCTGTCCTCCATCCACAGATCCCATGATAGATTTAACAGAGAGCCACTTACTGGTGGAGGTGCGGAAGGAAAACACACGTTGATCTTTAGTCACTTTGGGTCTTGGTGAGCCTGGTGCACTTGCAGACACAGAGAGTTGTTGTTTAGCGGGAACAGTTTCACCTTGGGGCCCTTTATCCTCGGGGGGAGTGTTTTCTACTGGGGGTAAATGGTCCCAAGGACAGATAAGTACCTCAGGAGACGCTGGCCCTTTTTCTGCACTGTCCTGAGAGTTTGCATAGGTGACATGTTTGTGGTTTTTGTCATCTGTTTGGTCTGGCTCGACATCCCAAGGACAAACCTCAGCCTTATCAAAGGACTCTGACTGGAGTGCACTCTTGGTCTGGTCACCGATGGACATGCTCTGTTTGGATTGTACCAGCACTGTGCTGGACCTGGTAACCTTGGATATGTTCTCTATCGAACTGCCTGTTGTGGAAGTCAAGCTCCAGGACTTATGTAGTCTGGTGTGATCAGGATGCAGGAGATTGGTGTCAATTGTCAGATTTTGGGCACTGGCTGACTTACAAACCCCCGGGGGAATATCTAAGGAGTCCGTCTCAGAACGCTGTGAGTATCTCTTCACCAGTGTATTGGCCTCTAACAGGGAGTCCCGCAGGGAAGCGTTCCTTTCCCTAACATAGTGATGATCACTTAGGGACTTGCGCAAGGATGGTGATGGTGATTTGATTGAACTTCTGTAACTGATACTGGCAGCATCTGAAGCCTGTCTGAAAGAGTCGGTCTGATTTAACCGTCTACTTCGGAAGGACCCATCTCTCTCTTCTCGGCTACACTGACGGCTCATGGTTTCTGGGATCTCAGCAATGCGTTTGATAATGGATCTCCCCAAAGCACACCGAGAACTTCGCTTCTTTGAGAGGTGAGGGTTGTTTGCTGCCATCTTCTTGGTCTTGTTGACTTCTAACTGGGCATATAACTTCTTCAGCTCATCCTGGTGCATATGTGGGGGGAAAGAAATTGATGAAGGGATGGGGAAATGGTTGATGAGAGGAAAGGAAATGGAGAAGGACAAGCGAGAGGAAAGGTAAATATATTTGCATTCAAGAACAGAGTTTAGGAAAAGAATAGGATAAAGGATGAAGAAAAGATATAAAGAACATATTCACTACAGTGTTATTTGAATTTCATGTAAATTTATAATTCAAATTATAGTTTATTTAAGATGAATTCATGCATGTCTTTATGTGTTTATTAAAATGAAATTTATATTTCTAGTTTAAATGTAACTTTTGGGAGTTTGTCTCCATTTTCTAAATGATGTCCCGGTGTAAAGTGATAACAACGCTCTGAGGGTACATGAGAGTTTACCCGAAAGTCATCTGGGTCCACACTAGGCTCACTCCAAGCAGAGTGAAAGCTGCTGTTAAGGTATGAGCCAGAGCGCCTTAAGTCCACTTCATCTTCATACACTTCTGCTGCAATCTCCTCTTTTCCAGGCTTGGACACATGTAGAAACTGTAGAAAACAAACAGGAATACAGTTTTAACGTTACATGTATGTTAACAGCATAGGCCAATAGTAGAGTATAAGCACCACTCATTGAACCATTGTCAGTACTTAAATTTTAATATTTTTTCACCTTCAATTTTTTGAAGCAATACTTCTTGGCAATAAATCCTACACCGTTGGAAAGTTGGAAAGATATATTGGTATAAGTTCAAACTTCCCAGTGATAAAACAGACTCACAGAGTCTGTTATTGCCACTTTGAATTTTCAATCGTTATAATAATCAAGGTTCAAATCAATTTGGTGATGTCTGAGGCTCAACCCCTGCAATTATGAGCTGTGACATTAAAAATGATAGAGTAATTTCAAAGAGCTTCTTTTTGCTTGCTTGTGTGAAGAAGTAAACTGTTTATTAACCGTAAACTTTGTCGAACATTTGTCATGAATCAACTTCTAAATAAAACGGTAAGGACTTTTTCTCTTCAGCTTATCATAACTTTGCACTGTGAGGCTAACACCACACGTGCACTGCACATGGTTGAGATGTGGCAGCCCATTTCAGTCACAGTTAGGTGCAAAACTGCAAGCTACACGGAGCTGCAGGGCTTTGTGGGCAGTTTTTACAATTTGTGAATTGGACTTTGAGACGGAGTGGACAGCATGGGCTTTTAGCAGCCACAGTCCTTTCTCAGTGACTTCCCCCCAGGATACCTTTGGAATGAAGAGCAGGGCAAGCGTCACAGTGATGGTTACGTGGGTGTGCGTAAAGGAGAGCAGCAACATCCAATCAGGATGGAGAGAAGGAAAGGTGAACCTTTATGAGACAAAAAAAAAAAAAAAACGGAAAAAATGTCACACCACGACCCAGCTCTCAACACTGCTGAGACTTTTGATTTAGTCCCATCACAGAGATGTGTGGGGCCATACTTGCTGTTTACCTGAACAGGTGGAACAAGGTGGAGAGAAGCAGCTCGTTGTGGATGGCGATACCCATGTAGCGGGGTTCATGGAAGGCTGAAGGAACAGGCCTAACAGCGGTCCACAGGGAGCTGCCCCAGCACAGGAACAAAAGCTCAGCTGAGGATAGGAAAAAGTAAGGGTCAATTTAATACATTAGTCCTGTAATTTCAGTTTAGAAATTACTTAATGATTGTATCATCCATCTATGGCCTCATTATTTACTGTCAATGTGCATGCCCAGATATTCCTTCAATAATTATTGCTGTTTATATGGCATTCCCATGGCCACATATTCAGATAATCTTTCTTAAATTTTGATTCTTTTTACCCCTCACTCCTTGTACTTTTTTGCAGCAACATTGCCTTCTTTTCTATATTAAGCTACTTCTTTGGTGAGTCCAAAATGTTGACTGCTGTGAAGAATAGTAGACCAAGCTTTGAAAACCCAAGAGATTTATTGGGTCCTTTTTTATTGAGTTTTTAATCCTTGTAGTATTCACTAAACATAAATCAGTGGGCCTAGAGTATGAAGGCAAAACAGCATGTATGGCGAGCAAAAGCAAGACGGATGCAAACTGCCTAACATCATCTAGTCTCCAAAAATTCAGTCTTCAAAAACTATGATAATTTATGTAACTGTGAACAAATATTCTTGTGGTGCAGCAGAAACAATTCAACCTTCATTCAACAACCATTTTTAAAGCTTTCTTCTCATGAGGATGTACCCAACTAAGTTGGACTTTTTCTTTTTAACAAATCTTCATCAAGATGCTATTTCAGAAAACTTGACTCCTCATCTTTTGAAGTGAATGAAATAAAATCAGCTTCTTTTCAGGGCCCATGGTGCTAAGGCGACTCACCTATAGCCATCATGTAATCCCAGCGGTCCAGGTAACACAGATTGAAGCCCTGACCATCTGACGTGCTGGTTTTGACGAACACTGGGATGTTCCTGTCTCGATTCTGGAGGACGCCAACTGTCCATGCGCAGAGAAACCAGCTGACTGTCATCAACATCACTCCAAGAATCCTCAGCAGGTGGAGGCTGGACATGTAGGGAACTCGCTGGGCGGTTCGGGAAAGGAAGACCTTCAGAACCCTGGAAAAAAAGAGGTAAGAACATAAAGTTTGACTGCCAAACACAATATAGACACTGTAAAATGTGATTTTGCAGTTTCTTATCTACCATATTTTTCTACATCAATATGACAAAAACTCTCTGAATTATGAGATACCATAAGTCTTGTCCACAAAACATATTTCAACTTGAAATTCCATGTCCAAATAAATCATTAAAGCATGTCCAATTGACAATCACCTCAGTTTCATGGCATAGCCCCACAAGCTGAAATCAATAAAGTCAAATAATTTTGCCCAATGAGATTAATCTATAATGACCATTAATCATCATTAGTCATCTACTTTGGTGTAATAAAGTGTAAGGCGATCTTTATATGATTGCTTGGAGGCAAACAAAGAAACACTTACCTGTACATTTTCAGGGTTACTGTGCCATAGACGATGGAGAAGCCCAGCATTCGGACCCATCGGAGCAAAATACACCTGAAAGTACTCGGCTTGAAGTACATGATGAACACCTGCAAAGGTAAAGAGACATAACAGTGGGTCAAACTATCTCACCTGATTGTCTGTAAGCAATAGTCATAAAAACTTCTAGTCCACATCAGGTCAACATCCTTTTTTCATCTATACATGTGTTTTCGCTGTCCCTGACTGTAGCCCATCCATACTGCTTAAATCTGCCTCCTTTAATTCTTTATGTTTCACTCTAAATAGTTTATCCCCTATGAGTAGTTTGAATGCAACAATATAAATTTGTGTTCACATTTTAGGCTTTAGCTGATGCTCTAATCCAGAGTGACCGAGACTGACTGTCACAGTGGAGTGAGTTTTAATTCCTGGATTACACTCATCTGCTCTATGTAACTCACTGGGCAGACACTAAAGCACAACCTGTTGTTCGATATTACAGATTTAAAGTACGTACAATCTAAATCATATTTTATTAAAGGTCATACTTCAGAGACAGGCAGCTCATGTCCGTTAATGCTGATGAGATATGTCATTTAATGTCTGTTGCATTGAGTATGAGTGAGTTGTATAAAGGTCAAGAATGAGTAATCGCATCAGTTGCAATAGTAGTAATAGTTGTAAGAGGTATAGGAAAAAATGTGATTAACTCACACAAAAGTACCATGCTATAAAAATACTATGTTTAAGTCAAAGCTCAGCATAAAGAACAACAATTGGTTTGAAAATCAAGTTCAATATATTTCAAAACTCTCCACAGAAATGTGGCAGAGGCAATTCTTTCACTTTCTCTCAGCCATCATCTTTATTTACTTTTCAGTCCTGTGATGCCAGAAATGTCGCTGTTTAAAAAGAGACTGTAAGGAATATAAGCGACCTCTACTGTCCAAGATTGATGCAGCATATGCTGAGTTGATTTGAAACAAGCTCCACCATAATCCCTAATATTACATGTGGTTTTCTTGGTGAGCTCTTTTTTCACTTGGATTTTGAAAGGTTCAACAAGATATTTTTTTCCGATTATATTCAAAACCAACAATTAAACTTTTTATCAATACAATTACGTGAAATCCATCCATGTTTTTTCAAGAACATAAGCCGTGTGAGTGTGGTTACACCAAACTTGCACTGCTAAAGTGCTCTGTTTGTAGATTAAACAAAAACCTCCACTGGGACCACTCACTGAGATGAGAAGGTGATCTTTGACCTTTCATGTGCAGCTCTAAAGACTACTGTCGGTTGTGTGAGCAGCATCATAACTTTGAGTTTCTTTGAAAACCGAAAAATAAATAAATAAGTATATACCTCAAAAGCAACATGATAAAATCTCTTCCAAAATCATGCGAAGAGGAACACATTCTATCTATTCACCTAAATATAATGATTCTTAATTACATCTTGGTCCTCTCATACTTCTGCAGTGTAACTTCTACTCATGCTATACAGCTTAAAATGTTTTGCTTATTTTCATCTGTTTGAAAAAAAAATTGATTGGCATCTCAGTGTTATATAAGGATAATTCTGAAATTTTCTTATCACGTGCAGAGGTTGTTTCAGTCTACAGATGTTGTAATACCTTAAAACCTTGTGTGCCACATATTTTAGTTTGCCTTGTTGCTAAAATTTGTTTTAGGCCTGGAGAAAAGCTTGTGTGAGATGTGTTTCTTTTACCCTGCATCCCATCTTGTAAAACTTGCAGCACAGTATTACACACATACACACACATACACACACATACACAGCTTCCATCGACTGGCACTTGCACACAGATGAATAGGAAGTAATGGCTGACTTACATTAACTGCTCTTTAATTTGTAAAATGAACTAAATGACTGATTGTTAATCGTTATGAAAACTGCTGACCCCTCTCCCACCCAACTGTGTTTCTACTTACACACACACACACACACACACACACTCCCTCAACCCTCCTACAAATAGTCCATTATGATATAATCCTTGGCGCTGTGCTGTGCAGTGATCTGTAAAAGGGTTTAATCTGTCTGACTCTCACCGGGAAGTAGAGGAGCAGAGAGCCGAACAGGATCGTCTCCAGCAGCAGGAGGCCAGATGCGCGGATCCTCTGTGAAAGCGGAGAAACAATAAAATATGATTTGGTTCTTGACAGTTATGAGAGACTTTTATGACCACACTTTGGTTCTCCATACAACTCTATTTCCTTAAACTCATCTGAAAACACCAACTTAACTCATTAAATATGTCTGTTTTAAGTATTACCACCTTTACTGTGGTATTTGGAACAGTAGTGTGGCCCATTTGCTTATTTTAGTGTGTGTGTGCAGAGACAGCATCACTATTTTACTGTCCTGGGAAACTGATAAAAGTAGCCTTCATGAACAAATAACTTAAATGCTTAAAAAAAGTCAAATTGGGGTGGCCAAACGTTCTCTTTTGTTCAGCCATGTCCCCCTTTTTGGTGGTAAAATTATGTAAAAATTTTTTCAAATTCCTCCAAATGTCGGGTTTGCTCTGATTGCTTGTGCTCAGTCTCAGACAGAAAATGCTGAAGTGGAAATGCACTTTAACAAGCAAACTGCAGATATACAGTAGTACCCTTTTTTTTATTGTGGTCCTCACCGGTGTTAAGATTGTTTTTTTTTTTACCATATTAAGTCAAATTTTGAGATTAAAAGAAAAAAAATTGAAAAAATAAGCCAAAATTTTGGAACTAAGAGTAAACATTTTGTGATAAAAATTCAAAATTTGAGATGAAAATAAAATTTTGAGCTCAAAGCAAATGTTACCCGATGAGCAGTCGATGCTTTGAGATATAAAATCAAAATTTTGAGATAAATCAAAGTTATGAGATAATAAAATCTAAATTTTGAGACAAAAAGTGTAAATTTTGAGACCAGAAGTCAAAATTTTGGGACAAAAAGTTAAAATTCTCAGATCAAGAGTCAAAATTTGAAATTTTTACTATTTCTCAAAATTGTGACAATGCTAATTTTAAATTTTCTATAATTTAACCAGCAGAAATGGGTCTCAATGAATTATCTATGTTTACATCATAGAAAATGAGTGTTTTCAAAAAATACAAACTTTTTGAATCTACTTTGTTGTCCTTTAGTGTCTTTGAGTTTTCTCTCCAAGACACTGGTTAGAGGTTCCTCTCTATTTTGGGCTTTTAGATTATGGTCACCCTTGTTAAATCTTCAACTCTGAGTCCTGTTCAGGTAAGAATTTCCAAATAAAATCTGTGATTTAATGACAGATCATGTAACAAACACAAATTGATGGTGCAATGTTTGATGGCCCAAAGCCTGGAACAGCTCTCCTAATCATCACTTTAGCTCATCCCATCTGTATGGTGTCCCTCCAGAGCCAAAAAGCCCTGACTCACCCTGTTCCTCCGATGTCTGTAGGCCACCAGCATGCTGACAAAGATGAGAAGCATGAAGACCCCCTGGACAGCAAGCACAGTGGCCCTGAGGAGCCAGGCCTCTTGGACCCAGCAGGGGGTGCCGTCCTGACAGCTCCTGCAACCCGGCCAGCACGGCAGACAGATGGGCAAGTCCGGATAACACACACTGCTGTCCTCACTCCCGTTTACAGAGCTGCCATCTGTATCAACACCCACACAAACCAAGTTATGTGAGAAACTTGTGTACACGAAATAAATCAAACAATTAATCTTCTTTGTATGATGCTAAAATCAAAGAAACTAGACCTGCTAATGTCGTATAGACAACAAAGACCCAACATCAAGAGGAGATCAAGAGCATTATCTGGACCTAATTAACTGTTATTAGGGTAGTTTGCAATAAAGTCTGCAGCCTTAATTCTGATTAATCAATAAAAATTACACCATCACCAATACAGGACTGAGGGCTCTATTTACAGGTTCTGCTAAAAACATAATACTTAAATTTTCAGTCAAGGTCACTCCCAATTTCAAAAAATGGAATGATGTCATTGCATCCATCTGAGGTGGAAATGGTAATAATCAGGGGCATAATGGAAAGAAAAATGGTGATTATGTGTAGTGTCAGAGTTGTGAGGATGAGCAGGGCAGAGCATAGTGTGCATGTCTAAATCCTTCTGCAATGCTGAAATGCAATGTAAAATCCTACACCATGTCAATTGTTTTTTAAAAGCAGATAATCTCTTCACTGAAAAAGACTTAGAAGTTTCTATACCAGATCTACAAACCCACTTCCAATAAAGTTAGGATGTAAATGAAAACACCATACAAGGATTTGCAAAACGTTTTACCTAAATTCAATTGGGTACACTGCAAAGGAAATATATCATTGTTCAAGCTGATAAACTTAATTGTTTTTTGCAAATACCCACTCATTTTGAATTCAATTGTTTTTTTAGAGTGGGGTATGTTTCGCTCTGTTACATCACCTTTCCAACGATACTGATTAAGTGGTTGGGAACTGAGGACACTAATTGTTGAAGCTTTGTAGGTTGCCTAATGTACGTCTTCAGTTGTTCAATTGTCCGAGGTCTTCGTTGTTGTATTTCTGCTTCATGATGTGCCACATTTTCAATGGGAGACAGGTCTGGACTACAGGCTGGCCAGTCTAGTAGCTGCACTCTTTTACTGCAAAGCCACACTGTTGTAACACGTGCAGAACACGGCTTGGCATTGTCTCACTGAAATGACCAGGAACGTCTCTGAAAAGAACTAGCTTGGACGACAGAGCTGTGAGTGTTTCTTGCTGTTGTTGATATACAATTTTGCATGGTAGTTTTAATTTACTCTTGTAGATGTAGTGACGAACTGTGTCAACCAGCAATGGTGTTCTGAAGTGTTTTGGAGCCCACATCGTAAGATCCTTTACCCAGGGATTTCAGGTTCTAATGCAGTGCCACTTGAGGGGTCGAAGGTCATCAACCATTGGACTATATGCTCACGCGGTTGTCCACCAAGTGATGAACTTTGCCTACCTTGTTTGAGGCATCAAATTTGAAATGAGTGGATATTTGAATAAAAAAATACAATAAAGTTTATGAGTAAGAGCTGAAAACATTCAATCAGAGTTTCTTAAAGACTCACCCAGGTCTTGGATGAGAATCTCTGGGTTGTAGTAACCCTCTTTACATCTGCAGCAGTACTGACCCAGTCGAAAACCTTGGCCGGGAATTGGTACACACTGCAAAATACAGAAAGTTTCATCATTATTCTTCTGTGGTGTCTCAGCTGTTACAGTAATAGAAAAAATATCACCATCATATTGTTACACTCGATTGTTTTTTTTTACTCTAAACATTTATTTACTCAAATGCCCCATAGACAATTACCAAGTGTGATTGGGTTTCACAAAACTAATAAAGCAGGTGTTTTGGACTTGAGTATGTAACACTGAATTAGAAGTCTGTTCCTCTCAATGGATTTAACTCAGGTTTAAACTGGAGTCAGTAGTTTCCCCTTTGCATGAGTCCAAATGATTTTCCAACAGGCTTACAGTTACTGTCACTCACTGACACAATCTTCTAACTGAGACCGTTGTGTTTGCCGACCTCACTCTTCTTCACTGTGTTTTTCTGTTTTTTTCTCCCGGCTTCCAACAAGAAAAAAAAGATTCAAAACACAAACAGCTAAACAAGGGACTTAAATAGCTAGTTGAAAAATCAATAGGTGATAAAGTATATATGAGTGTATTTGTTTTATAAAACCTTTGGTAACATTGAGTGCAATGTCTGACTATGGGAACATGTTGCTGCTGCTTCAGCTGCTGAATAAAAAAGGTTAAAACAAGGGAACATGTCACTACGTCTGACTCTCACACTGGCTCTAGCATCAATTGAGCCCACACACACACACACAAACACACTTGTTCAGTCTGTGTGTTAATCTAAGTTAAAAGCTAAATGGACACATAATGCCTTAACTGAAAGCATTATCCTTTTCTAGAAAAATCCTGCTCCAAACCCTCACACACATAGAAGGACCTTATAGCAGTATATAAACCCCCACACCCCTTATCAGGAGCTCTAATGCTACAGGCTGAACATTAATGTGATATGGATTACTCAGAGCGACCACTTAACTCCTCACATCTTAACTCAGGACGGAGTCAAAGCGCAGTAAATCAGAGGATTCAGTCATCTGATGTTTGAGTTGTAGAAACCTGGTTAATGGCACTGTGATGTTAAGTGTTTATTTACTTGATTCCTTCCAGTGTCACCAAAACAAACTCTTCTATTCTGCTGTACCAGAAAGTAAGGGGGGAGGGGTCGACTGTGAATAAGCACTGTGGTGCTGTAATAGCTTAGCCAGTAAACCACATGCTAATATAAAGAAAGAGTCCTCAGTGCATTGGTTGCTGGTTTAACTTGGGGTTGCAACAATTTCGCAGATAAGTCCGATTAAGCCTCATGATTTTAAGAATAAGATACTTGACTCCTTGGCTGTTTTTATGTTGTTGTATTTGCAACAGCCTTGTTAGAGCCCAATATGTTACAATGTAATACTACAAATATAGTACAAGCCTATATGTAATAACTGGGTAATAATGTAACAACAGTGTTGAACACAAAATGTAATTAAAAAATATCTAGTAAAACCCAAAATGTTATAACTCATCCAAAATGTAAAACATTTTTACATTTCTCAATTCTTTGTATATTTCATCAACTTTTCAATTTTGACTCCCTGATTTTTCACAGCTTTACTTTCAGGTCTGCTCATAACACCTTTTTTATTTTATGAGACTTAGCGTATGGGAAAGTAAGAGAAGAGTTCCTCACTTTAACACGTATTGTTCTACTTGAATATATTTTGATAAGAGGTATTTTTTTATTTGGTAATATAGATCAGGTAGAATATATTCAACAATAGTGACGGTGAAATAACTTTGAGCCTTTTAGCGGAGTTAAGGATGTGATGTGAAGTACATTTAGTTCAGCTATGCAAGAACTTCTGAGCCAAGAATTATAAATATATAAGGCTTAATCAAAATGTATAATATTTAATACATGGAGCTCTTCAGATATAGATTGTTGGACCTTTTCCCTTGAAACAAAACCAGGATATAACAGGATACAGGACAAGAAAGGGTAAGACAGAGGATGCAAAACATGTCCTGTTAAGAAATGAGAGATGCCAGAAGAAAGTAGACGACCCGGCACACACGCTGCTCAGTCAATGGGTTCGGCTTCTCTCAGCCAGGTAAGACAGGTCAGGACAAAGGGTGCCATGTGGATTTGGGGATATTTTTTTTAGGGCTGTTCTTTTCTTGTGTTTCAGACCTCTGTGCGTGGAGGGGAAGTATGTCATCAGGCCTGGATTATCACCATAATCCAACAGATCATCCCACAGCCCGCCACCCAGAGCTACCATCTTTAAATAGATGGTTGAGATGAGAGGTAGGGGATGGGGTCAGAACAGACAACTGGCCGGGAAAAGGGAGAGTGACGCTGAAAGACAAGTAGAGGAGGAGTTGACAGGGACGATGATTGTGACAACCTGTCACATTTAGATTTTAATATTTAGTCTATAACCAAATCCACTGGGCATCATCTGCTAACAATGATCACTGAGAACTTTGGGAGCATTTGACAACTTTTCAGCATTTCTGGCTTGCTATAGAGCCAAAACTTCCCTTTTCTTTCCTTGCGATGTTTACATTCAGGTTGGGAATCTGAAAAAAGACCTCGTGTTAAGATTCAAACCTGGATTCACGCCTCAAGATATGTCTGCAAATCTAACGCTGTCGTTTCTTTGCTCAGTGTTTTCTGCAAAGTCTAAATTATTCTGATTGAATATAGTTGCAATTCCACTTCAAGTACTTAGTTGAAGAAGAAAGAAAATTCACTCTTGCTTTCGAGCAACTGATGTCCTTTGATTTTCTTAAAGTGTGCCTTAAATTTGCTGAAAAAACTTTGAACACCTCCATAGATGTATGAAGGTTGGATCATTTTTGCTCAACATGGAGGTTTAAAGATAAGCTTTCCTTACACGCTTTCAAACCAATGTGTCACTTGGATTAAAATCTATTTCAGTCTGTTGGCAGCGGTTGCATGCAAATATTTGTGTATCTAAGGTGAATATATCATCCTCAGATTACCACTGATGACAGTAGAGATGCCATTATGGTGGACTGTGTTCTGCCTGCTTTTACTTTTCAAACTCACACCAAAGCCTGCTTGTCTGGTCAATACTTATCAGATTACAAACCTGAGACAGAAACCAGAATCCATGCAATGTTAAACCCCAGAAAAGATTCAACATTTTTCATGTAGAATCTGAGAACAGGTAACACAACAACTCAAGAAATAATGAGTCCATGTACGATAGTTAATGCTGTAGTAGTGTGTCATTTATTTAACTTCAAATCTGCCCACCACCGTCACAGACGGTTCATAGATTATAATTGTTTCACCCGAATCATTAGCAGATGAGACTGATAGGCTGAAAGTGATTTATTTTTTCATAAAAAGGGGACGCCCCAATGGCTCATTTAATTAAGCACAGGACAGCGTGTATGATGGGTTCAGCTAAAGCCTGGCTTTATTACATAACAATCCTCACTCCACTATAGACTTTCCATTCTTTTGTTTGTGAAAAGTAAATACATTTAATGATTTCTGTTACAATTCAGGAAAACAAACCTCCTTGCAAAAGACTGCCCTTCCTGCTTTTCTGACCAACCTCTATCTGTCAAATATTTGTTCACAGAGAAGTGGAATGGTTTTTGGGCTTTTGAAACTTGAGATTTGTAACTTTTTGGTGTTTCCCGTCTTAGTTTTACAGGTCAAGAATCAAGGATATTTACCACAAATGAGAGAGTAGATATAGTTTCTATCCCTGATAAGAATAAACTAATTTCACCCATATTAATAGTTTATTTGACTTTTTACAGAACTTTAATTTACCATCTGAACATCATGCTGTATGAAGAAGACTTGAAAACAGAGACTGGGACCATAAATTCATTAGAAAGATATTTACTGAAAAGGTAAATCAGGTAAGAAATAAAATTGGTTCTCATCAACTTTTAAAAACTTGTAGATTGGAGACTCCAGTTTCCACAAAATTTATAATTTAATACTTTACAGCTACATCCAGCTTAATTTTTACAAGCATCTTGCTTCCACGTCAAACTAAAAAGATGACCTGATGTGGCCTTGGGTAAGGCAGTTAGGGAGCACCGTTGAAAAACAGATTATTTATAAATGAAACCAGCAGATCTATAAGTAGCTATTTCTGTTATGCTTTATGTTCATGGATTATTTCTCTAGTTCACTGCAGTCCAGCAATAACTCTTTGAGGTGAAGATTTTGCCATTTTATTGGTGGTTTTGTGTTTTTTTCTACACAGATTTTTAAAAATCTTTTTAACACTTTGATGAAAGACTCCAGTATGCAGTTAAGTTAAAGTAGAATATTTAGAAAACTTTGGCATTTCAGCCCATAATTGTCATCCAAGCTCTCCGTGTGTCTGCATCTTTGTCTTTGTGTCTCTTCTTCACAAACAGAGGGGGAGATAGTGCCCATATGTTTTACTTTATAGATGTTTGTGTTGGAAATGTCAGCCCCTATTTTCAGCCTTCTGCTGGTTTGGATTGTTCGGAAGCAGAGTAGGAAAGCCTGAGGGTCTGATCTGACCTGAAAACATATTTGAAAATGTCTGCTTATGTCCCAGAGAACAGCAAAGTGAAGGATCAATGTTTAAACAAAAATGTAACCTACAAGTTGCACTTTGATATCAGACTTCTTATTAAAACCAATGGAGTCAACCCCTGTTGGCTATCAGAAAGATTGTAAGTTTAAGGCACCACTGTGTTGCCTTCTCTTTCTAAACATCTACCATATTCACTATCTGTTGATTTTGAGAAAAAAAGTGACGAAATAAAGGTCTTTGATCCAACTTTGTTTACCTCCATGGTTGTGCGGTTGCACTGATGAGTGTTTGCAAACCATCCATCCCCCGTCGCGCACTGGTCCAAGTCAATGTTCTGAATATTGACATCCACTCGAATCACACCCCTGACACAGAAGGTGGTGGGGGGAGAGACAGATTTGTTTTAGACTAAAGAACAAAAAAGAACATCCCAACAGTTTCAGACATTTAAGAAACGTTCCTGTTTTCTCTATCAGCTCCACTATCTATGGCAGAAACATGCTCAGCTTTTAAATCAAATCCCTTTTAAATGTCAAATTTCCTTGAACTACCTTGACTCAAGCACACTTTTTAAAATTCCAAATGTGTTTCAAACTTTTCTCCAGAGAGCTGCAGAGATGGTCACAAGGCCCAGAGCAGAACTAGAAAGGCAGGTAGAATTCAAACACTGCTGCTGACAGCATCCAAACTTTCATTTTTTTCAGTGACTCTGGGACACAAAGGCTTTTTAAAGTTATAGGTTTGAGGGCATTTTAGAGATAATTGATGGGACAGTTAAAGAGAGACAGGAAATGTAGAGAGCAGAGAGTGATGAAAGACCTGCAGCAAATGGTTGAGGCTGGAAGTTGAACCACCAACCATTGTGATGAGGTCTGTAACCAGGCCAATGACGCCCTCAACACAGCCTTTTTTAGACTCCCAGTTTAGTGTGTTTTAAAATGTTGACCTCTTTTTTCATTTTTGCTTGTAACAAAAATAATCTTCTTTGTTGACAAGACTTGACTGAAATTTTTCCAACATGTGCTTTTTCATTCTCAAAGAAAGAAGGGTGTGGGTCTTTTTTCATAGAGACAGTTTTAGGGTGAAAAAAGTCTCTGAGTCAGTGACAAATTCAGGACAAACCTTGTTATTGACTCTACGTTAGTCTCAGAGACTAGTTTTGGGACAAGAAACATATTGAAAAATGTGTACATTTTCTTATCGCTACCTTTTTTCGGACAGAGTCTCTTCAAGTTTGAAGAGCATTTCAGTGATCAGCTTCAATGTAACCTCATATTTAATGAGTTTGCACAGAAACAGCTGGTAGAAATCTCTGTCGGGGGAACAGCTCTACTTTTGCACCGATAACCTTTCAGAGCCTGGACTTCAGTCTTAACCACAGTTCAGATGGTTTACAGATAAAGAACACACTAAAATTAAAGTGAAGTACTATTCAAATATTACTGCAGTTATGTTAGGCTAATGATGCTATGAAAACAAGCATGATAAAAGTAAACTTGTTCAACAGGAGCAAAAATTGCACTTGATAAAAGTAGATGCAAATCTATTAAAATGACACTTACATTCAAAGCATTTAAAGTAAAATATGAATAAATGTACCAGTTAAACACTTGTGTTAGTGTATGTCCAATGAATACTCTTGATAGAAATTTAATCATTACTAAAAAATAGTGTACTCAATCTAAGTAAATTGAAGTACTACTGAGGTTATAACAAACTTGCAACTCGTAACACACTGAGTCATAATGTGCAAGAAATAAACTTTCTGAAAATTGAGTAAATTTAAAACATTTAAGTATATTGCTTTTCTTTTTAACCTGGACTATCACTTTCTATTCTTCTACCAGTTATTTTTAAATATCAGAATTGAGTGCCTCAGCTTCTAGTGGGCAGAGATTTTTTTCACTTTTACCAGCTCTGATTGCAGCTCATTGATTATGCAAAGTCTGGAAAGTAACCATAAAGGAAGTCCTCAAAAAGTCTGGTTTAGGAACCTGCTGCTGCTTTGAACAGTTCTTGACTTTGGACATTTGGGTTTTGCATGAAGTGGGTTTGTTTTGGTGAGCGTAACCTGACCTGAACTCTGGTGTGAGGTCTGGCTTGAGGCCGTAGAAGGACGTGGACAGTGTCAGCATCCAGCCAGGCACAAAGCGTCTGTCAGAGCAGTCCAGGAAGGGGGCACTCGCCCATCGAACCCCACTACGATTGGTCACAAAGCTGTCACCTTGTCTCCACTTGGGTGTTTCAAGGGTGCTGAGGTCATTGAGAAGGACCCGCTTTGAGAGCGCTGCCACTGGCCGGTTGGACTCTGGAAACTTAAAGCTCCTGAACCAGCTGTCGTCAGGGGCGGGGGCTGGTGGATGCAGGCTCCCCCAGGCTTTTGATAGGTCCTGTAGGATAATGGTTTGGACCTTGGCAATGGGGTTTCTGGACGCTCGAAGCACCAGCTGTGGCACTGTGGCTGTTGGATCGGCATCAAAGGTGAGCAGGGCTCGCTGGATGAGGAGGTCAGCCTCCAGGAGGGCGCGAACCAGAGCGTGGTACCACTCCATGTCCTCCTGCACAGTACTCTCACGCAGGTCACTCGCCTGAAAGATCATGTTCAAGAAATTTGCCGTGTTGGCCAGTGCATCCATAGCCGGTCTGAGGGGGGCTCTGAAGCTGCTGGGCAGGGTCCCCGTTTGCTGAGGAGGGCTGTACGGCCGTGAGCAGCGGCTCCCTGCCAGAGTGAGGGGGTCCCCTGTGTACATGAAGTTCTCTGCAAGAGACCAGTCATCCTCTGGCTCTGTGGGAGCTTCTGAAGGCAACACTGGAGACGTGGAGGGCTGTGGGGGTCTGAGGGAGCCAGAGGGACTTGGTGGGAGTTCTGAGGGTCCTGTGGTGTTAGATTGAGAGTTAGAGCTGTTGTTTGCCTCCAATATGACTCCTGATGGGAGGTCTGGTGTCACCTGAGCTCTGAGGACAGACAGGAGCAGAAAAAGCAAAAGCAGCTGAACAGGTCCCATCCTGAAATCACTCTAATGAAGAAGAAGCTGAAGGGGAGAAGGAGGAGAGGGGTCACACGTATTCTCTTTTAGACCCCTCTGTTATTTTTCTTGTGAGTAGAAAAAGAAACATCACATGATTCCAGAGATTTAGACTTCCTTCATCTTGCAGCAGCAGCAGGTGTCCGGGAGCAGCGCGGCCACTCGCTCTGCAGCGCTCACACTCAAAGTGCACAGCTCCATCTGTATGCACCACAAACACGCACACGCTGGCTCATACAGTGGCTCCAACTGTTACATGAAAACATTAAACAAGCTCGGTCCCCTCGCTGATGGGAGTCCATCTGGATCAATACCCACATCTCTGCTTGTCCTGTCTCTCCTCTTTGCTGTGTGTCCGCAGTTAAGATTCACAGATCTGTGTGTGCTGAGCTCCAGTGGAAGGTAAACACAGGGTGCGCAGGAATAAGAAGGAGGAGGCGGGGAAGAGGAGGAGGAGAAGAGGGAAAAGCCTCAAAGTTGGGGGAACCCCACGCTGGGTGGGAGGAGGGGGAGAGTAGGAGAGTAGTGTGTAAAAGAGATGGAGAGAGAGGATCCCAGATTCCCTCCTTTTCTCTCCTCCTCTTCTTCGTCTGTCTGCGTCTCTTCTATCTGTTGCTCCGAACAGCTTCAAGCTCGTCTGACGGAGGCTTCTGATGCATGTCCATCCTCCCAACCTCACCCCTCCCTCCTATCCCCGTCATCCCCTCCCTCCCTTTCACTCACTCTGTGACTCCCTCCTCCTTCTCCTCAGTATCGACAGAGAAGCTCACCATCGCTCAAAGGTGATGAGAGTGGTACATCTGCTGTGTGTGAGTGTGTGTGTGTGTGTGATCACAGAGGAGAGGATGATGCAGTCAGTCAGAGCGCGGGGTTAAGCTCTGCTGCATTTAGGCTCCATCAAATACCTGCAGGATGGATGACTGGATTAACCCCTTGATGTACCAGTGGATGCTCTGTTAACATGCTACACACACATGCGCAAACACTCATTAGGTCATAGATGCTCTCCTAGATTAGTGGTTGAAACAAGATGAGATCTGAAATTTCCATTTGCAGATTTTTTTGCAGTGTCGGGGAATCCCCACTTTGCATACCTTGTGTATGTGTGTGTGTGTGTGTGTGTGTGTGTGTGTGTGTGTGTGTGTCTGCACATAGTGTCCTCCTGTAGTCTGTGAAGTTTGTCTGAATGAGAGATGCCGCATGAGAAGCGTGAGGGGGAAAAAAAGGAGCAAGAGAGAGAGAGCGCAAGCTCACTGAGGGGAGTGATGCAGGCAAGAATCCTTGTATCCGTGGTCATGGCAACCAGTTTGTGAGAATCACTCCTCCCAGCCTGCACCTTGCACTCTCCACCTCCCTCACATATGAACACACACACACACACAAGCACACACATGCACACACACACACACACGCACACACACACACGTACACACACACGTAAACAAACACACGTAAACACCACACTAACCCCCCGCCCTGGGACTTCACTGCAGAGTATCAAAGATGCTGCAGTAGTGCACGAGGGCAACAATGAGACGGAGCGAGTGTGAGTTTGTGTGTGTGTGTGTGTGTAAGACTTGTTTTTGGGTCATTGATGATTAAGACTTTTTAAAGGCCATTTTTAGAATACTCATAAAAGGTATATATATTTGGCCATTGTTCAAATATTTGGAATGTAGTGTACACATGGATTTCTGTAAAAAAAAAAAAAAAAACAGTTAAGAGATTTAAGTGTTTTCAAAGTTGAATTACAAGGACCTTGAAAAAAAAAAGTCATTCGGGGAGACCATAATTTGTATCAAAATGAATATATTCCTTAAAAATAGCACTTCAATAAGTTTCATCAATTAAATAAACAGTTAAAGAACAGACTTATAGATTTGCAGATCAAACTAAGTATTCTCAGTTTTGGGGTGGTCTCCCCCCATGATACCCAAAAGTGGCTTTTACAGCACAGTAGTCAAAAAATAGGTTTATTTGCAAATATGAGAGGGATTTAATAACTTTTCAGGTTTTTCATTGGGTTCCTCAGATGTGTCTGGTTGATGAAATACCCTGTTCTTGAGGTGGTTTCAAAACTGAAGTCCAAAAACTGTGTTTTCCAGATGATATTTCATATAATGAACATATTCGGACAACATTTGTTTGTATATTATGATAGAAATATAAGTGCAAGTGCTTCTTTATTTTGAAAATAAGTGCAAAATATGTTAGAAATTATGCCAAATAGGGTTATAAATTAAATTGATTTAAAGGGATTTTAAACTGGTCCAGTTGGACTGAAAAAGTTGGCATCCTGCCATTGACTCTTCGATGTTTTGTGGTCCACGTTTTTTTGGTCTTCTCATTTAGAAGTGAAAAGAAACATACAAAAAAGTTGATGAGAAAACACTATTGGTTAACATCATATTCTTCTCCTTCTGGTCTGTCTTTCATATTCACATCTTCCCATTAATAATAATAATAATAATAATAATAATAATAATAATAATAATAATAATAATAATAATAATAATAATAATAATAATCCCTCTCTCAATTTATTTCATTTTCAAGTTCCCTAAATAATGTTTAACTTTTTGATAAACACTTTGCATTGTTTTGTTATATTACAAAATTCACTCAATACTGAAATAAGAAAAACAATGACAATGAAAATGAGATTAAAAGTTGCAATTAAATACACTATTGATGAGGACAATGAAAGCATAATACCTGGCAACGCAAAACATTACTGTGATGTAATGTCAATGCTTTCTGCTGTTGACCTTTGACCTCCATATTAAGTCACATCAATACTCAGCTGTGCAGGGCAGGCCGTTAGTTTGATTACTCCACGCAAAACATGAACAAACACTGACTCCTGCACTGTGGCCCATGTGTAGACACACAAACACACACGCAGTTGTTTTTCATCACTTCAGAGGCCATTGAGACCATGCATTGATTGAAGTCATTTCAAGAATACGGATCTACTGTGCTTCAACCTTAACCACTCCTCTGCTAACCTTAAACTTAACCTAGATCGAAAAAAAAACTAGTCCTCACAGCAAAAGTAAAAACACTTTTATGTCCTCACAACATCAGTAATACTTTGTTCACACAAACACATACACATTCACACAGGCACACACAAACACTGTAAGGATTAATGGCCCTTCATCCACTCTCACATCATTATCTGTATTCACCAGCAGCATCATCCATCACTGCTGAGCGGCCTGCAGCACCACCTGCCTGTCACAAAGTGAAATGCATCGATGCAGATCAGTGATGTTATTGACAACTCTTGCTCAAAAATGGTGTTTACCACTTTGATGAAATTAATCTGGAGCTTGAGGTTCTGCAGCCACCAGAAAATAAACACCTGTTTGTGCTATTTTTTCTATTAAACATTGGATCCTTGTCTTGTATTTGTCCTGAATTTTTCTGAGATGGAAACTGCTGATAAGTGTCTGTGACCAGGGTTGGGTGCTATTGGCTGCAACCCAGGGGGCTAAACACTTCGGTTGAACGATTACTGCTCAAACAATGATTACAATTTGAACACTGAGACATATTAACTCCACTGCTGTTAATGTAGATCATAGATATACCTCAGTTCTTAAATATATATATATATATATATATATAGGTGCTTGTATGATGTATGATTTGTTCATTAACTCTGATGATATTTTATGTGAATGGTTTCCATCCTACATATGTACTTTGCATTTTTCTTCTTGTTTTTTTTGGACACTTTGCTGTTTGACAGAGCTTGCAATAATCATTTCCACTGTCAGGTACTTAAGCAGAAGTCTGGGGATAACATATTAGTCATTAAAAAAACTTCAAATACATCCAAAAACACTTCTGCACACCATCTTGAGACCCCAATTTTTTGTGCTAAATAAATATAAATTGAGGGATTTATACAATATTTCTTCACTATTTTAATGGCTATTTCATTTCAACAAATTTGTGAATGATGCATCCATCAATTAAAAACAGTTAAAAAGACTGATCAGGACAGAGCTTCCAAACTTTTATAGCTTTGAAATATGAGAAAAATATTTTTTTGTTGTAAATACTAATCTTGCGGGAACAAGTGGGCTCAAGGTGCCTGCTGCATGGTAGTGAATTATTGCCCTGTGCATGCAAGTTATTATCTTTTGTGTAGGAGATAAGTACGTGATGTAAAGTACAAATGTATTGTGCAAATAATTTTACAAGCCATCTTTTCTAATTTGCCAGACATGTGCTGTCTTGATTGTGTGAAAACTCCTACAAATGTATACCAGAAAGCATTATACTGGGAATGGTGTTCTGGGTATGACCTGAACGTCCTCTGCAGACTTGAAGGTTGCACCCCATGTTGTGTTGATATGTAATAAACTGCACTTCTTACAACTAGAAATGTTTGTTTATCTTAGTCAAAGTGTGGTTTATCTACATGGTTTTCATCAGGACAAAACCTTCTGATAAAAGATTTAGCTCTTTGCATTAGTGTATTTTGCAAGCATGGTTATGTATGAAATTTAAATATTTGTAATGTATGTCACTAACCCATGGTTAGCTTAACGATTTATGATTATGCAAATTTAAGAGTTTATATTTCTAACAAAGTTGACTGTAAGAGATCTAATAAGCTCTTTTTGTTGTCAGAATAATCATAGACCCAAGAAACATGAAATAATCAAATGCTCACTGTGTGTGTTTAAGATTATCATCTTGTGCATACAAATAAGATCATCATCTTCTCTGTGTACACATGATTAAAACTATACTGGTTCCTATACTGGTTTATTTTATCAGTGTCATGTTTTTTCAACTTTGAAGTTCGAAAACAGAGCAAGTATCCTGGTAATTGGTGATGACACCTGTTTTAAAGTTTAAATAGTGTAAGTTTTAGACTAACAAAGAAATGATGACACACCCATCTGAATCAAGGAGTTTGCAGCCAAGAAAGAGATCATTGAGTTGATGAAGCGACAGCGCTCTGAATGAGGACTTAATAAACTTGTTCCTAACTCTTACAGATATCTGGGAGGTAGCCAAAGAGAAGCATACACTCTCCAAACACCTCATTAAATGTGAGCTGTAAAATAGTTCCAAGAAAATTAAAGTAGATGATGTCAAGCTGTCGCAGAGGAAGGATTCAGAGCCTTCACTTAAGAAAAAGTACCATAACCACACTGTTAGACTTCTCCTCTCGAAGATACAGTTCTACATTCAGATCTGGAACTGATTAAAAGTATTTCATTAGGGAATAAAAATGGTTACTGTTTTTGAATATGATTAAATTGTATGTTTTCCATTAACACTGATGCTGTGGTTTATTCAGCCTTATTCCTCCTGGTTTAGTAATCTGAAGGTAAGACAAGATACACTGGAAAAAGACCATCTGAGAAAAATGTAAAAGAATACAGGAAATAAAAAAGTACTGTTTCTTTGAAATCCTCTTCATTCTTTGTGACTTTTCTCCTCTGTTTAAGTCCAGGTTGCCCTCTGATCAGGTGCCAGAACCACCTCAACTACCTCCTTTAAAAAAAGGAGTTGTTGCTTGGCTTCAGTATTCCGAGGCAGATCCAGGGGTGGACACCCAAATGCCGTTAATAAAAACTCTTTCTCTTCCATTCTCTGACAGTCTCTCTCACTTATAAGAGAGGACAGAATCATTGATGAGGAGAATCACCAGCTGTTATTCCATCTTAAATGAAAATCCTGTACTTGATCTTCAAGTAGTCTTTTTTTTTTTTCAGATCAGGTCTCTCACCAGAAGACAGATCGCTTGCTAGCTTCAGCTTCCTAGTATTATCAATGGATGGTTAACTTTCTTTGTAAGTCTGTTCTGCTGTCTCAAAGTAGGGGAAACGCATGATGGCTCTGAAAAATTGCATTCACTTGAAGCAATAATTAAAAATGACTCTGCTAGGTTTGGGCAATAAGCCCTGATATATTTGTCACACATTTTGCTCCACCCTTGGCCACCCCTGTACAATGCAATGCCCCAGTTTTTCCAAAATTAGTTTGCCCCTGGACATTTAATTGTTACCCTTTCTCCAATGCTGAGCACAAACAGCAATCTAATTCTGTCGGTCACTGCCAATAAGTGAAGGAATGGGAACCAAAAGTGACCAATCAGACATCATGCCTTATTGAGAAAAACCTTTTTAGAGAACAAGACCGTTATATCATTGGAACAATGCTTGTAAATTTGGACTCAGGCTGTTTAATCATATACTCTTCAGTTTTTTGCAATGCCCCCTGCTGTCCATTAACAAGAATGTTTGTTTTTTTCACTTACTCATTGTGGTTTTCTAGGTCTATGCTGCACTCATTTCTCATTCAGCTCAGTTTATTCAAAAACACCTCTTACAACATCACTGAAACATCTGCTAGGTTATTCCTCTCTGTAGAGTTATTTATTTTCCTCTGGTGACATGTAAATTTGGGTTTTGTCTAACTATTGGATCTGCAATTTTGATTGATGCAGGTCACAATTTACATCACAGGTGGCTACCTCAAAGCATTTTAAAGTGGCTGTGAGGAGAATCTGTTGAAAGTGGGTTGCAGTGACTCTCTTTGGCTAGAGGACTCATTCAAACTGTACTGATATATTTGTTTTGAAAGCAAAAGGGAAAGAAGATCTGATCTTCTTTTTAACTCTAATTTTCTTTGTCCAAAAAACTTTTTACAGGGTACAACAGGATGAGGTAATATATTTATCAACACTTGCATAGCACTGTTGTTTGAAACTCGACACCAAACAAATTTTGTAAGTTTGTATGTATAGTCTCACTCACAGCCTGGTGCTCTAAGACATATTAGTACCATGTAATATTAATGAACCCTGGATATATCCTACCAGTGCTCATCTACCAAGCAGAGAAAATGTAACCTGGCTCTTTATTTTATTGACAGACTACAGTCCAGCTCCTTTCCACTTTTACAACTATATAAATCCGAGAAATCATTTTCGGCAGAGAGATCACTCTTCTCACCGCTAAACTTTGTCAGCTGACATAGCGTTGTTATAGCGATTTCAACTTGCTGCAAATTAATCCAGTCTAGCCTGACCCAGGAAGCTAGGAATTAGCATTGAGAAATAACCTTTAAAGTGCTGATAATCTTATTCTAAATTGGGGATTATGATCAGGCATATATCTAGATATCAGACTTTTATCAAGCCCTCTTAGAAAGTCCTTACTGTCCCTTTAAAAAGGAAATGGAAAACAAATGTTTTTCATTGATCTTGTTATGGGATTTTTTTTCACCTAAAATGGTAACAGATCAGGGGAAAACAACTTCTTATTAAGATTTTTTTTCACAGTTTCAGACCTCTATAAATCTCTAAATACTCTGGTATTAGCGTGAAGAAGGTGTCAAATTTTTTGATAACAGACGTGGTGAACCAATGAGATATCTTCCTGCAGTTGAGCACAGGAGAAAACATTTCTACTGCATAAATATTTTAGAAATACTGTAATAATTCAGTGTTTTTCATGTATTTCATTCACTTCTCCTTATAAGGCATGAAAACAGTAATCAGCTGTTGAGAAGTGGAGCTGATTCAGGTATGGCCCTGTGATATTAAAATGCCACAGACTAATTTATAGCTCTCATCATCGGCGCTCATAAAGCGCTGTTATGGGCTGAGCGGAGGAGGAGGAGCGGGTGGGGCCTGGCTGTGAACACAGAGGCAGACTGTGGTCACTGACCGGAGACTCTGCTGCTTTTATTCCGCTCAAATCAGACCGCATGTCTGACCCAGGGGTCCGCCTGCTGCTGCCGGGAGCAAACTACATTCATTCCCCCGATATTTGACAGATGGATGCTGTCCTGCTGTAGGAGAGGAGGATGAAAACGTCGCCTGGTAGATTATTTGGCTTTTTCGCTCATAGCCTATTTATGGGAGGCAGCGGCGGCTTGGCCCTTTCTTTATTATAGGAACCAGATCTCCGCGGTTAGCTATGTGAAGAGCAGATCGCCCTATCATTCTCATTTCGCGATCCTGAGGAATAATTATGAACAACGCGCAAGATATGTCGCCCGATTTCGTGTTGATGCGCCTGGTTTCCGCGGCGGAGGATGACCGCTTGGACGCAGAAAACGGGAATCTGCCGCCGGGTGGAGTGGTGGCAGGGCTGGGGAAAGAGGTCCTGGCTCACAGCGGCGTCAAAGCGGGGTTGGATATAAGCCGGGATCCGACAGCGGGCCTCGAGCATCCCAGCAGCCGCTTGAACAAAGCCCCACCGAGCGGGGAGGGCACGGCTGCACCTGACACCGGGGGGACGGAGAGCCGAGCCCCGCTGTCTGCGCCTCCTCCGCCGCAGAGCCCCATGGAGGCCCAGGGTTTTGACTTTGCTACCAGCCCCGGCCTACGGCCTCAGCTGCTCGTCTTCTCAAATATAATGCGGAACGGAGAAGGGATTTTGGAATTAGACCGTCTGAGTCAGGGGAGGGATGCTCTGGGTTTGGAGCAGAGCGCGGGGTCTGTCTGCTCCGGCCCGACTGTCAACAACAACACCCTGAGTCCCAGAGACTCGCAGCAGCAGCAGAACCTGCTGGATCGGACATGGGGGGTGCATCCTCCGGTCTCTGTAACCGGGGACATGCAGGGTGCTGCGGAGCTGTGTCACCGGCATCGACTTATCACCACCCCGCCCGAGTGGCCCTTGTTGTCGGAGAGGTCCAACCCTCTCACGGTGATGGAGTCTAAGTGGGGGTGCGCCACCAGGGACCGAGAGGGAGCCGTATTTGAGCTGGCCCGGCGGTTCGGAGAGCTGGGGGTCGGTGCGGTCCCCAAGATGCTGCTGAAAGCGGGGGAGATCCCGCAGTGCTCGTGTCAGGGGGCGCACGGGCCAGGAGGAGGGGGTGAGCCCAGGGATGACCCCACAGAGACCAGTGATGCTCTGTTGGTCCTGGAGGGGCTGGGGAGCGGGGATGTTGCCGGCCTGAGCATGGACGAGTGCCCAGAAGGAGAGACAGAGGATGAGAACGGACGCAGGGAGTTTTTACTAAACAGAAAAAGGGAAATAGTTCAGAAAATGTCCGGGGCTTTCTCCATCAGCAGCTTCCAGGCGGAGCTGAGGCGGCAGGTGGAGGTGATGGCCCCGGCGGCGGCAGCAGCAGGCGCGCAGATGTGCAGCCTCCACGGGAACTTATCCAGCCAGCTGTCACAGGTAAGCCTTGGGGATTCAGAGGTTGTCGCCCATGTCTCAACCTTGTCACCTGCAACTACACCGGCCCAGAGCACACCTGGGGCCACCACCCCGAACCTGAGCCAGGCGTCTACGCCAAGGAGGCGACCGGAGAGGTGCGCCAGCGCGCCACGGACTCCCACGGGCTGGGATAAGACGCTGAAAGTTCCAGGGAAGTCCAAAAAGGGTCTAAAGATCCGTCTGAGTAAACTGTTCCGGACTAAAAGCTGCAGCGGCTCCAATCACCTGCTGGACAAGAGGCCCTCAGTGACCTACTCTGTGTCTTCTGCTGGGAGTCTGGTGGACATGGCGAGCAGTGTTGGAGCTGAGCAGGACGCAGACAGGTGAGCATCAACACCAGGGCCCTATCTGTCCAGGAGTGTCCTCACAGTGATGTATTGTAAGGTGACCATATTCTAAAAGGTGAAAAAGAGGACCCCCCTATCTTGGATCTACTTGGGATCCTGGAAAAATACCCAAAAGATGCTCAGTATCATAACCCATGCATTTATTCAAAATTCTCCTTTTCTGTTTGAAGTGAAACATTTCTCTGATATATACATTAATATTGCATTGAAACCAATTTCCGCCTTCTAAAAATGTAGAAAAAAAAATCTGGCTTTACTAAGAACTCTCTTTTTTGCACTAACAAGGTCAAATTTTTTAAATAAAGAGGCAAAATTTGTCGGTAAAAAGTACGAATAACTTTTTTTCATATAGTTTGACTTTTTTTTCAAAATTTAGCTCAGAATTTCGACTCTTATCTCAAAATTTGGACTTTTCTCATAATTTTGACTGTTAAACCCAAAATGTTGACTTTCATGGCATAATTCTGACTTTCTAAAAAGTTTGACTTTTCATCTGAAAATTGCACTTTTTATCTCATAAGTTTGACTTTTTAGCTAAAAAAAATGACTTATTGGGTCATTATTTTGTCATTATATATACAAATTTCATCATTTTCAACACAGGATACTGACTTTATCTCAAAATGTTCAGTTTTAGCTCATAATATTTACTGTTTTTCCTCAAAATTAGTCTTTTTATCTCATCACCGACTTTTTGGCTGAAAATTTTGGCTCATTGCAGACTTTGAACTTTTTATCTCAACATTCAAACTTTTCATCCCCAGAGATTACAAAATATGGGCCTAAAAATTCTCAATATCAGTCAAGACCATGACAAAAAGGGGTTCTACTGTATATCTGCAGTTTGTCAATGATAGAGCATTTCTACTCCTACATTTTCAGTCTGAGACCTCAGTGCAAGCAGTCAGAGCATGTTTTCCTGCATCCTTAACATCTTGACAGATTGGTGCATCAGAATAATGCCAGTAACTCAGTGCAGCACTTAATCATAAACATCAATAGTACGTAGAGCAAGCTGAGAAAAACCCAAACATTTGGGGGAATTTCACAAGATCCCCCAGACATAATTTTACCACCAATGACACATGAAACTTACCTGATGGGAGCAAAAAAGGCCATGTTTTTTTCCACTGGCAGGGCAAAATTTATGGAAGTATGTTTTTTTTCAGACATTTTTAAGTTGTTGAAAGTAAATAAGAGGGTACAATATCCCATTGTTTTCTGAGATGTAGGTCAGGAGAATCTGAGGAAGTCATGCAGAAACCCTTAGACAGACCTGATGGGCAGTAAACATTCAATATTTTAAGAGCTGTGACACATTTTAAATCCAGACACTGTTTTCTTCTCTTGTAAACACCCAGAGAACAGACATGGATTTCTTTCCAGGTTTGTCCATCCCTCTTTGATTTTTTTTGTTTGTTAAACTGGGTCGTTTTTTCTCTAACATATTTAACCCTTCAAACTAGCAGCCAAAGACATCCACGCTTTTTTGCTTTGGGGCAAGATGCAGCAATGTTGTCAAACCTTTGTTGCGTGTCACCCCCTGTCTGACTCAGTGTAGTCATTATTCACAGCAGCAGGCTCAAAGAGGGCTGTGATTAAAAAAACACCGCTCCAGAAGTCTGGACTGCCAGGGCTAAGAGCATCAAACAGGAAAAAAATGAAATACAGAGAGAGAGGGAGAGAGAGAGAGAAAGCTTCAGGACACAAAACTGCTCACACTCACACTGAAAAGTTAATTTTCTGAACCTGTGCAGCTGCTAACAGCGCTCTCACTTTCTTCTTCTCCTTTTTCTTCTTCTTCTGCTCCTTCTTCTGCATGCCTTGATGTGTGTCCTGCAGCCACAGCCAGCCCAGACTGACCAGGGCCCACAGTGCCTTCTCCCCCGCCTCCCTCTCTGCCTCCTTCTCTGCTTTCACTGGTAAGAGCCGCTCATTGCTTCCCTGTAGCTCTGGTTCCTCCTTAGGAATGTTTTCTTTGCTGTGTAAAAAAAAGCCACCTGACTTTACATCCAGCACTCACTCCACAACAAACCCTAAGTTATCTCAAATAATTTCCGATATGCAAGCTGACTCAAGTTGAATATCTTATGACCCAAAACTCCTCTGATCCTTACAACAAACATCATCTTCTGTTGTTGACACAACTCACAATTACCTCCTGCAGCAAATCTGAAGTCAAAACATACACAGTTTGAAGGGGCTGTGAGGACTTTCTAAGTGCTCTTGAAAAAGTCTCATCTCTAGAGGTATGACTGATTGTTACTACAATTTAAAATGGGACTATCAGCTCTAATATCGGTTATTTCTTAAGGCTAACTCCTAGCTGCCCAATTGGGACTGGATGGGCCAGACTTGACCAAATTGATTCGCGGCAAGCTGAAATCTCTACAACGGCACCATGCCACCTGGAAAAGTTTAGCAGTGAGAAGAGAGATCTGAGTCTTGATTTCTGTGATTTATTTTGTGGTAATGGTGGACACTGGAGCTGAGGGAGAGTAATAGAGCACGGGCTAAAAGCTAAAACATGAGTTAACCTGTTACTGATAATGTTCATTCCAACCCATATGCAGCAGTTACACTACAGTGGTCTGTTCACACCTGAGAGTCTGTCAGTAAGATGGAGACCAAGGTTACATTTTCTCTGCTTAGTAGATGAGCAGTGGTGGGACATAACCAAGATTCACTAACATTCTGTGTTACTGACATGTCTCAGAGCACTGTGCTGTGGGTAAATATGACTACGGTACAAACTTACAAAGTTTGCAATCACATTTCAGACAACAGTGCCATGTAACTGTTGATAAATACATTACCTTGTTGCATTGTATTCAGTAAAGGTTGTCTTGAACAAAGAAAAGTAGTGTTAAAAAGATCTGATTTACTTTCACTTTCACTTTCAAAACAAGAACAGCAGGACAGCTTGCGACAGTTCCCGCCAAAGGGATTCTCCTCACAGTTACTTTAATGGTTGATGTGTACCAAACGCTGGAAAACTTGAAAGAGACATAAAGAAGATCAAAGTTTATCAAGTCAGCAAAATTTAAGATCCGACCAAAGACTGGGCTTTTTGAAGGGTCACACACTTTTCACATGAATGCAACTAAAGCCTTGTGTTCCCCCCCCATTATGCTTGTTCACTGCAAGTTTTGCTAGTCATGCATTTTATTTATTTATTTCTCTACTTTAATGCTGAAAGTTTCTCGTGTTTAAGTCCTGCAAAGGGAGTCTAAACATTCACCTATCTTTGATCATAGAGATGTCATATGAATGCATCTGCTCACAGTCTTTACAGCCTGTACCATGTACATCATGGTGCACTGCAGCTGACTTACTCACTGCTGTATTTCATACTTTAAGCCAACTGGAGGGCTTGTTGCTCAAATCAGCTTGTCATTGGAAAACTAGAAATTTTCATATGACGTCCCAATGTCTGCCTGTGTGCACCTGAACAGATGAAAGGACATGTTATTTACTGGATGCCTGCAGTAAATGAATACTCTTGTCCAACCGTTCCCTTCAGTAAATTGTAATCTACACAGTCAAACATGATTATCTCCTGCGGTGCAGTGGAGCATACTGATAGAAATATCAGCTTTGTAAAATCGAGTGGTTGTTGTGTGTACCTGATAGAATAAGTCGTCATCTGCTTCACCCACAGGATTTTTCACATTTTCACAAATGATCTCATATGTTCGCGAATGATCTTGTATCTGCTGGGGCTAAAATGAATGTGAGCAGTGAATTGCAGTCATGGATGAAAAAATCACATGTGGAAATAAAGTAAACAGTTAGAGTTGGATTTTATCTTTCATCTGTAACTGCAACAGATGATAATGCATGCTGTTTGATAAACACATGCGCTGCTGAAATCTTGAATCTGGTTGGCGAACAAACCATTGGCGATGTACATGTAGATTGACTCTTTATTAACAAGTCTGCATTTGCCCAGTTTGAGGGCTCCCTCAAGGCTCCCAGATACACTGTGAACATAATCATCAACCAAATGTTATGTGGCCTTGATGTGAACACCACGATTCCTGCAGTCCATTGTGAACGATGTCACTGTTGTCACATGACAAATGGCCAGTAAAGCCAAGGATAGAAGGTATCATCTTTTGTGTCAGAATCCAGACTTCCTGTTGGATTGATTAATTGATTTCTGTCATGTAACTTTTAGTGCTATTGCATGATTCTAGTTGTTTTGTTGTCAAAACTTAGTGAGGAGGCCACACTTAGCCAGGTCCCCCACGGAGAAGAGATCACTGATTTTACTGGGGGCTAACCTGACTTGGATGGGGTTAAGAGTTTTAACTGAATTTTTACATTTATATTAAAATTTTTTGGGAGACAACAAAATAAGTGGAAGAGAGTTAAAGTGGAAATAGTGAGTGACATGCAGTGGAGGGCTGCTCGCTTTGGATTTGAACCTGAGTCACCTTCTTTGTGTTAAAGCCTTTTCACAACGTTCAATGAATCAGTCAATCAATATTTATTTCTATAGCCCTTTACATTAACCAAAAAGGTTATAAAAGAGCTTTACAGCAGGGCCAGAAATAATGGCATAAAGACTCAGCCTTACCGTGGTAAAAGAAGGCAGCCTATAGCTTCTTCCCTAACAGCAACAGGGTGCCCACCCGTCAGCTAAGTCAGCTGTGCCTTTGAGTAATCAAGACTTGCATCTTCAAAACAAAGGATTTATCAGAAAATGAGCTCCATGAAAATCTTTATTTATTTAGGCTGTAAATATGTAAAGCTGTTTTGAATCTTTGTGTATGTGGTTTGGTTCTTCTAGAGCAGGCCTCATGTGGATATTTGAGGAACTGCAGGGACCAGATATCTGTTAGTATTTCTACAATGACTTGTTTCTCACAGCTGGGATTTCAGATTGATGCTCAGAAAAATTCAGATCTGCTTAAGGTTGATTTCTTCAAAGTTTTATTGAACTAGCTATTGATGAATGTTTTATGTGTTTGATCTCAACCAGGCCAACAAATCCTGGAACATTTCATTCCACTTGTGTCTTAAGCTGTTAAGTAAGAAAACAAACAAGATGTTAAACTTTTCCTCAGAAGCTGACATGATAAAATCAGCTAAATCATTTTAAAGCAGACAGAATTTCAAGTCAGAAATATTGCACATTTTACAAACGTCCAGCTGAAAATGCTCGTATACCAGTCATGTATCTGGTGCAACAGATGAAATATAGGACAGGCTTCAGCACAAAAGGCCTGTGGGTGAGACAGGTGAGGAGGTCTGCAGCTAAGCAGGCAAAAATGATATAGCTGACTGAGAATCAGCCCAGAACCTCTGCAGGGCTCAAAGGATACAGCTCACATGGCTCTGTTTGGCTTTTTTTTCTTTTTCGTAGTTTTTATTGTGTATTGAACATGTGCTCTGCATGTGGCTAATAACTAATTAGAGGAAAGGTTGCACCAAGCAGGCAGTGTGCCTCATTGGACGCAGGGGTGAAGTGTTTGAAAACCAAGAAGTCCTGTGCACAGCCTGCTCATGTTTACAAGCCCAGCCGGTCTATGATGTTTCAGCACCAGAAAAATAAACAGATAAGTAAATGAGCCGAAGAGATGATAGAAGAAGAGATCTAAAGTGGGTGACTTTGGCGTTCTCTGCTGTTCAGGAGATGGTGGGGATTTGGCTCATCTGTTTGAATTTATTTCTTTCCCTGCCAGGAACCGTCCCTAACTGCAGACTGTCACTTTGGTAAACAGTGAATCTGCAGAATCTCATTTAGCGGGGATGGGATGTTCTTCTTTATTGCAGTGATCTAGGCTGATTAGCTGGGTGTAATTTTCCATAAACATCCTGGCTGGTGCAGCTTTAATGTTTCTGTCTCACTCTGCAGAACAAACAAAACAAAACACAGTCACGGACTCTCAAGCCACACACCTTTCTTTTTCCAACCTCACTTTTCTGATATTCATCTCACCTTTTCTCCTTTTTTCTTCTCTGTTGCTTCTCTGGCTTCAGGTGAGACTGTGTCCCTGGTGGATGTGGATATTTCACGGAGAGGGGCAAACACACCACACCCTCCCACGCCGCCCCCTCCTCCACGCAGAAGTCTCAGTTTGTTAGGTAGTTTTCTGAAGTTCCTATTGCTTCTGTCTCTCCCTTCTCTCTTTTCTTTTCTATTCCTGTCTTGCATTGTTCTCTCTACAGCCACAGAATGAACTTAGACACCAATGATAGGAGATTAGTTGAAAACTTAAAAAAAGGAACTTTATCTCAAAAGTATTTTTCATATCTTCTTTTACAAATACTCTGATGACAAGCATTTAGCTGTCTGAACAGAAATAACAAGAAGAGACAGAAGAAGAGGATTGAAGACAGACGCTTAAGCGTGCTTTACTTCAGTCTTTCTTTAAGGCAGATTAAATGTAAGTTCTGCCTTTATCTTAATGTTTGTCTTTGTCAGATACTCACCTACACACTGTGGGTTTTTTTAAGCTGCTTTAAACTGATTTGAGATGCTCAGGAAGGTCATTTGAATCTGCAAATTTCATTTGAATGTGATGACTTAGTCATGACCAAAATACTTTTCCCTTGTTCCTGGGAAAACAATCAGTATTTGCTTTTATTTTTAGTTGCTTTTGTTTTTTTCAGTGATGTAGTATTTTTATTGAAAGATTGAAATGTGATTGCTGCAAGCTTGGCATGAAATTGCTTTAAACCAAACCCATAATCATAGCTACATACCACAAGCAATGTGTCATATAAAAGTAATTGTAAATATTGGGGCATTTGTGTGAATTGGTTTCAGATTCCTTTTCATTATCTGACTTTTCAATTGCACATCATTTTGGAGCATGGTGTCATTTTCTGACCCGCATATGCAGCAGACTTTGCTTAAAACAAAAGGTTATGCATGTTAGCAAATGTATATGTCATCTCTTCGTATTTTCTTTCTTATTACTGACTTATTAAAATCCTGAGTTAGTTCCCCCTGAAAGCTCGTCTTTCCAGTTTTCACTTTAAGTCACAAAAGGAGGAAATAGTGCAGATTTATATTGAGGAAATGAGCCAAGGAACTGTGCTTGTGTCACCCTATGTGTGAATTAAAAAGCTAAATCAGCTGTTTTGCCTATTCTGGGGTTACAGCCTTTGTAGCCTGCATAAAATGGTCAAGCCAAACTGAATTTACAGGCTCTAGTTTATGGAGGATCCTCTGTTTACATCACCTATACTTTTCCTTTGGCATCATTAAGCGCTAACCCTTTTGCCTAGATGTGGAATAAGTGGCTGGCTAAAGAGGCTAACTACCTGTCACCGCTGGCTTTCTGTAAGTAATAAATACCCAATATTTTTAGGATAACTTTAAGCTTCTATGTGTTTGTGTTTTGCACAGCTTGATGTTGTGTGAAAACCATTTATTCCATCATGAGTGCCATTTGTGAGAGATGGAAAAGTCTGATCATTTGCGCTCCAACAGACAACCATCAGAGAGTTTCATTTTTAGGGAATCCTTTCCCTCTTTAAAGATTTGCATCTTTGGCTACTTGCAAATGGAGTGACTAACTGTTAGTATTTTAGTGTTGGTTTTGGTCTTTTCTCTGGTCACTCATAAGAAAAAGATGATGTCCGTTAGTGTAGTAGACTGAGACCTTTTAAGTCTGATGGTGTTGAAAAAAAAAAGTATCCTTCCACACCTCATCCTCTCTTCCTTCCTGCCTTCCTTCACCTTCCCTTTTCTTCTATATGTTGACACTTTCTTTGCTTCCCTTCTTCCCTCCTTGTCCTTGTTGTACCCTTCCCTTAACCCTTTCCTTTCCTTCCTTCCTTCCTTCCTCTCCTCCCTCCAGATGACATAGCCGGGCCTCAGCCTGGTCCTTTCCTAGTGAGTGTTATGGGCGCCTCCCTGCAGTCCCTCCCCCTGCCTCTCCCTCCTCCTCCTCCTCCCTCCCACACCACCATCCAGCACAGTCTCAGCCTCAATGGTAAGACGTGTTGGAGACTTTCTGATTCAGAAAGAAAAGAAATACTGCTTTAAAGCAAATGAGGCAAATGAAGTAAACAAAGACTCTGGGTTATAGGGGGCTGAGAAATGTTGAAAAACATGTTTATAAGAAGCAAAGACTGTATAAAACATGGATAAAGTCTCAGTTATGTCACTCACTGACTGATCTCTGAAGATGGATTATGATGAGACACTGTCGCCATAGTAGAAATACTACACGGTTAAATTCCAGCTTATCAAGAACCTGCCATGAGGTGGACCTGAGTAAGACTCAGTCACCTGGCAAACAACTACAACATCCAACAATCTAATCATGCAGAATTAAGTTTATCTCAGCCGTATAATAACGTTTCAATATGGTAATGGAAATTACTCACTTTTGGAGCCAGCCTCCCGTGGACATTAGGGAAACTACATTTTGCCCTCAGGAGTCAACAGAATAGGGCGGTGGCTCTTGAATCTTACATTATCATCCAGTTTAAAACTTTTTTCTGGAATTTTTGCCGTAATTATGATAAAGGAAATGAGGATGTAGCAAGCGGCGGATGACATGCAGCAAAGGGTCATGGCTGGGAATCAAACCAGCGACCACTTAAACGTAGCCTATAGCCCCTGTACATGGGGTGCCTTGTTAAACCCAACCCACTCTTACATTTTTATAAAACTTTTTGGTTGTTCTGTCCCTGACTCAGACGCCTTCCTCCGGGCCCTCCCTCATTCGAGCTCAACATCAGATGCCCCAGCCCCATCCAGACAAGCCCCGCCCCCTATGCTCTGCGCCCTGCGGAGATCAGAAGCCAGTAATTTTACGGCCTCGCTGAGAGAGCTGGAGAAGGTAAGACAGACATTTGAGAGCAAAGGCAGTCAAAAGACATACTAATGTCTTTTATGACGTCTTTTGTTTAGTTTGATGCATGTTGGATTTACTTTGAGAGATTTATGAACCTTAAGGTGCAAGCCTCAGTTGAAGCCACTGTCATGAGGTTGTTTCTAGAGTATGCTTTTATTTTGAGGCAGCATAAGTTCCTTCCCTACACAACTTTCAAAGGAAGTGTTGATGCTGTTTCATTCAGGTGTACTGATAGTTTTGTTTTTCTCTCACCAGTGTGGCTGGTACTGGGGTCCGATGAACTGGGAGGACGCAGAGATGAAGCTGAAGGGAAAACCAGATGGATCATTCCTTGTTCGGGACAGTTCGGACCCTCGGTACATCCTGAGCCTCAGCTTCAGGTCACAAGGAGTGACGCACCACACACGCATGGAGCACTACAGAGGTAGGACACACGCTTCAATCTCAGTGTTTGTTGGCTCTGTCATTTATGTCCAATCAGTTACAGAAAACCTAACATCTAAGGTATGGTGGGAATACCAATATTTAATGATAGAAATAACCTTGATTTATTTTTCCTTTCCAAACAAAGTTAAAAAGTGCATCAGAAACAACAAGAAATACAGAAAATTGATGAAGTAAAGATCGTAAGATTTAGACTGTCCTCATGAAGCTTCAGGGAGTTTGGTATTGGAGAGGCAGGTGATAAGTTGATATGACTTGTCATTATATGCGGACTGTAAGGGGACTCTCTGCAAAACCGTAGCTCAAAAAGAAAGCTAGAGATCTGTTTATAATTGGTTAAACAACAAATAGAAGACACCAAAATATGCACATGTGCAATACTGGCACTTAAAATTGTGCAAAGGGTCAACAAAACATAACGATTGTTTTGAAAATACTGGTCTCAAGCTGCACTGATTCCAGTGTGGAAATTTGCAAAGCCCTGAGAAACTTAACACAGTGCTTCCCATTCCTCTTTTAATCACCACACACTCCAAATAACTAAAATGTCAACTTCAAAAGAGGCCAAACTGAAGATTCAAAATGCATCAACTCTGGGAGAGTCCACTTTTTATGTCATCTATTGTGACAATGTAAATGTTTCCCTTTGATTATGATCTGGAAACATTTTTTAGTGGTTGTTCTAAATCATTTTGCTGCAAATGTACAGAGCTGTAGTGTGGATCCTGAGGTTCAATCAGGAATCTTCACTTTACGAATTCAGTTACTGCCTCGCAGAACACCAGAGGTAAACAGGTCTGTTTTGTGTCATCTGGGACAGGCAAAACACACTCCTCACCATTACTCTTTGGGTGCTTGATTTCTGATTAACGGACAACGGAAGATCCAGTTGAAAAACAACTCAGACTATAGCTTGGTTCTCAGAAATGAGTACCAAAGTGTCAATATCCTGAATCAAGTTTACGACAGGTGTCAAGGATGCAGAAGGAATCATCTGTTTTGTGTAAGCCTAAATCCTGCAAATGGACTCGTGTCACCAAAAGGTCATTTCTGTGGGCGCCAAGGAGTCTCTCTGTTAACGAACAAACAAAGAGTTGGTTGTAACGAACCCTGATAAGTGTCTTCTAGGGTGTTTCTTATCTTCGAGCCCTAAAAGTTACGACCTCCTGGAAGTCCCCTTTTGGCCCCTCTCTGAGTGGAAAACAACTGTGATGAGACACCTCTGGCATCCAAGAAATTTGGTTGGACTGTTTCAAGGAACCCCCATCTCACTGTGTGTGTAATATGATTGAAAAATGTCTTTAAATGCACAGATATTTTAATACATGTAAACCTGTACTCATCT